>VYZT01025298.1:6959-57877 GCA_013400735.1 Pomatostomus ruficeps
AATATCCTAAAGAAGTTTAGAGTGGGGTGCCTTGGGGCATGGTGTGTATCTGTGGTGTAATGCACAGAGGCTTGGCCACTGCACTGACTTACCTTAGTCTCCAACTTTGCTGAAAAGTGTAAGAACAAATGGATGACACAGTGATGGCTCCTTGCTATGTCTGGGCTCTACTTTCAGATTTCTCAATGTGAAAGCAGCGCAGCTCTCCTAGGTGGCAGTGGCAGTATGTCTGGTTTCTTCTGCTGTGCCCATTATCCTGGCACTGGGGTACATAAAGAAGCTGCTAGCATGGTACTGCTGGTAGAGCTGAGGAACAAAAGTGCAGCCAAGTGGGGCAATAAAGATGCTGTTGGAAGTAGCAGGACAGCTGTGTGCTGAGCTTAGTTGCGTGGTTTGAGTTAAGGTCTTTGACGAGAATTATGGCAGATGATGGAGGCCCATGGGATGAAAGGCAGCTGAGGATTAGTTAGAGAATGAGACATTTTGCCTTTGCTTTTCTCTCACACCAGCTTCTTTCTGCAGCATGAAGGCTTATTATAAGCTTATTATACCAGCATGAAGGCTGGTATAATAAGCACAGTGTCAGACAATCAAATTAATTTCTTCTGTGTCTTCCCCAAGCACGGGTTTATGTGGTAAAGCTATAACATCTGGCCATTCTCTCCATCCCTGTCTCTCTAATGGTTTCAAAAAATAATAATGTTGCTGTTTTTCTGTAAGAAGTACTACTGTAGAAATATGATGAGGTTCTGAGTGCAGAGCTCCCCTGGCATCGAGGCAAGTGTACAATGTGAGCATTGTCTGCTCTGTAAATGCAGGTCACTATCGTTGAGTATCAGTGAAAAATTCAGTTAAAATGCATCAGCCTGAAACAACAGATATTGGAAACAAAACACCATGGAGCACTTAAAGATGTATTTTATTTTGTCTTTCCTATGCCTATNCACCTCTTGGTCCCCACCCCACTTTTTTCTTTAGTGTATTCATGCTTTCTCATTTTGTAAACAGTGATTTAATTTATATATCCACTTGTTATAAACAAAGCCAAATTATAAAATTTAAAACACAAATTCACTAATCCTCAAGTCCACTGCTGTAGCAATGCCTAAATAGTGTTAAACGTGGGTATCTGGTGTGTAATCTCTTAGAATAATAATTGAACTACTTATTAGTACTTGGTTCAAACCAGGTTCTAACCACACACAAAAGATCTTAAAATCTGATTCCTTCCTTCTAATTTTTCTCCCTTTTTTTCTCTCCCCAATTTCCAGGCATGGAAGAGAAGATGGTTTGTGCTTCGGAGCGGCCGCTTAACAGGGGATCCAGATGTACTGGAATACTACAAAAATGACCATGCCAAGAAGCCTATCCGTATTATTGACTTAAATTTGTGTCAACAAGTGGATGCTGGATTAACGTTCAACAAAAAGGAGTTTGAAAACAGCTATATTTTTGATATCAACACTATAGACCGAGTTTTCTATTTGGTAGCAGACAGCGAGGAGGAGATGAATAAGTGGGTTCGATGTATCTGTGATATCTGTGGGTTCAACCCTACAGATGAGGGTAAGTACTGTTGCGTTTTCTGAGAAAGTGCAGCGCCTACATGTGAAGAATGTTTCAAAGATCAGATGACTATCTTTAGCTAGCATATGTTTTAAAACTTGTGTGTATTGGCATTGAAACTTACTTGTTACCCTGAAAAAAGTAAACAGAAGAGAGGGAGATATTCAGAATTTGTTACAAATTAAGTGCGCTGTAGAACTTGGATGACACTCTTCTGTTCTGCATGATGTTAGGTCTTGGGAGTATAGGAAAATTCTCTAAGTAAAATCATGCGCAGCAACAGATCTTCGTAATCATCAAAGGAACCCCATTTGGTATAAAAACATATGGTTATGCAAGCAGGAATGAGTGCAAAATGTCAGGTTTCTAATATTACCATTTCTCCGTCTGCTTGGAAACTTGGGGGAAGAAAGTCCACCCCCCATCAGCTGAAACAAACAAAAAATAACTTGTAGTTCTGCACTATCCAGCTCTAATCCTGCCAAAATAGATATTGTGTGAAGGCAGCTTGTAGGAAACATGATGGTGTGTTCAATTCCTTGTAAATACCTTGTGGCAATTGCCTGTCCTGAATCCATTCTTATTTATTTACTTATTGTTCCTGCATTCCTTGTGGAGATTAGTGGGTTGCATGACTTGCTGTAGCTCTGTGCACAGTTCCAAGAAAAGATTAAATAGGAGTGGTAATAGGGTTATACATAAGGCATGCCTGACTGTAGGGGCTAGAATTAAATCCCTGCTTTTTGTAGGATTGTGGGTTGAAGGAGGTGAAGGCGAAAAAGGGGCTTGCATCACTTCGCTCCAGCCGAATCTTCAAAACTGACTGGAAAATACTGTTATGCTCTGAAGAAGGGGCCTTTTTCTTTCTCCTTATTGCAATTTTGAATTACAACTTTGTCACGAAAACCTCACCTCTGAATTGTCACTCTAATAGCAAATTCAGGGAAGGGTGCCTGTTTTGCCAGTTCCAGCATGTTTTCATGGCATCCTGAGCACAGCCAGGACCACCCACAGCACGTCTCAGAGAGCGACTGCCGTGTGATTCAATGCTCAGCCTGCCAGGCCTCCCTGCGCTCCAGAGAAGGGTGGGCAGGGGATAACACACCAGTGCACCTGTGGGCAAAAGTCCTTGGCTCTGGCGACAAACTAGGAATCAGGGGTCTAAGGAGGAAATATATTCAGCTCTTTGGCAGAGCACAAAGGAGCGTGTGTCCATTGCACGGAACAGAGAGGTGGGGTCCCCTCAAAACCATCAGACCTTTCCTCTGAGAGCTGTTGTATTGTTAGCCCTTAGTTTTCTGTCATTGAACTGAACATGAAACCTGCTGTGGATGTGGAAATGTAGCTATGTCCTCACAAACTGATTTTTGCTTCAGTCAATTGTATCAATAACTTTTCCCATTGGACTCTCATTGCATGTTTCATCTTTGACGTTTTTGCTTTGACTGAATTATTCCAACACCTTTATTTCACACAACTGAGAGTTGACAGTACTGTCTGTTTTATGGGTTTAGTGATGCCTTGCAGTGCATTGAGGAAGAAAAGGCAAATGGGAAAATCAGTTGCTGAGTGTTTATTACCAAGTTCTTATTTTCCCAAGATGAATCTTCCTGCCAATGGAATAGCAAGTCGTAAATGTGCTTTATGAAGTTTTGGGAAGTTAAAGAACAGGTGAAGCTCAGACAGTAAAAAAGCAATATAATTTTAGTCTGTAACTAAACAAAGAGAGTATGGGGCATAACCAATCTTTCTATTAGCCTGTGGAAGCAGAAGATAGTTTTCTTTGAAGCTGGACCAAATGTCTTGTACCAGACTGATTAAGGGTTGCGAGAGTCCTGCCATTGGCATGCTTTGCTCAGTCAAGAACTAGGGACACTACTGCCCTATTGCTCCTGCTGGGGTTCATTGGGAAGCCCAGACCCACTGCCTCCTTGGATTTACAAAGGAAAAAAGTTACAACATGGTGGTGGCTATTATAAAACAAATGTGGAGTTAGTTATTCTTTTGGTGTTGGGATGAATGAGGGAGAAAGAGTTGCTTGTAACTGTAGAGAGCCTGTAATTTCTTACAGGGTCTGCCTGTAAGAAAAAATGTAGAGTGACCAGAAAAACAAAGATCAGAGTAGCTCTGAGCTGCTCCTTTCATACATAGTGAAGACTCAGAGATTCCTGTGATGTAAAGTTTGGTTTTTGTTTTATTTCATTAGAAATTATTTTGAGTACTCATTTTTACCTAATGCTTTGTTTTGACCTTCCAACTAGAAACTGATCTATGCATGGAAAATCTCTTCACTGTGGAGATCTACATTGTTACATTTATATTTGGACAGAGTAGATAAAATTTATGTTCTTCAGTCATAATTACAAGCATTGAGTCTTCACATTTCTGGTTGCATCATATTATAATGTAATCTGTAATGATTGCATTGCAATTACAATATATGCAATATTTGGCTTTTTATAGGGATTTTCTTTTAAGAAAGGGTTCACGGTGATTTAGATACTTTAAACTTAAGAGGAAAACAGGAAGGAATTTTTATTTTAAATAAAGTAAATAATTCTTTTACTTTTAAAAATAAGTTTCTGGATACTTTTTATGTTTTCTTCAGCTAATGCTTCTTGTTTTCAAATGGAAGCTCTTAAACGTTTGTTTCTGTAGGATCTTCTGTTTAAAACATGTGCAAAGTGGGGGGGAGCTACACATGAGCATTGGGTTTGGGTTTGTCACAGAGTTTCATACTGCACCTTTAGCATTCATATTTTCTCTGTAAGATCATGATATAATAGATCGTCTAGACATTAAAATGAAACTATAAGGCAAAAATGTGTCACCAGTGTTTCATGTGCTTCGAACTGTAGTGAGAGACACTCTGGGATGGGTAGACAATGGACCTGGGTAATGACTATTTGGTGCTTGCTGCCGTGGAGATGTCCTCTGAAATACTGTGGCCTGAACTTTCAGAAGGATGAGGATAAATGTTTGAAGAAAGGTAGAAATAGAGGAAATGGTTTTTTAAAAGTGATTGATGAGAAGAAAAGTTGAAGGATTTTTTTTCCCTGAGAAGAAAATACTGAGGGAAGAACTGACTTTCAAAAAAACAACTGTGATAAGCAGGACATGGATCAGTTGTTACCTGAAGAGAGAAGTAACTTGTTTTTTTCTCAGTGAGTGATATAATGATAAAGAAAACCCTTCGAAGGATATCTAAGCACAGACTGCTTAGTAGACGTCTGTGATGAATGTTTTATATGTGATCCAGCACCATGTTTCTGTAATTTAGTGAATTGCGTGCTTGGTAGAGCAGGGGAAGTAGGAAATGATCTTACTATATGCAAACATGTTACTTGCATGTATTCATTTGAATAAAGATAGCAATAGCAAAATAAACCAGAAGAAATAACAAGGTAGAGCAGAAAAGGATAAAAGGGAAGAAGAAGACATTGAAATCTACAGTTACCTTTAAACAAATAATTAAATGTCAGAAAAGTTTCTATCATCTTAAGGACCATACTTTGAAGGAGCTGCAGCTTGCTTCACACATGATGCTTTCAAAGTTTCTGTTCAGGCTGCTGCTATCTGGTGTGTGCCCTCATACTTCTTTGCCTTTGGAATAATAAAATTATTTTGGGGTAGCCATGCTTTTTTAAAATGATGTTCTGATAATCCATGCACTGTAGGTTGATCACAGCTTGGGTGCAATATCAGAGACTGACAGGATGAACATAACGTCACCCTCCCATCCTGACTCCTTGTCTTTTATAAATAAGCAGTGGTCTTAGAGGTGTTTAGGGTGCCCTTCCTGCATGAAGGGTCTGCGGGTAAGAAATAAAAAATGTTCTTTTTTGACAGGTTTAACAAGTGGATGACAGGGGCTGGCACACTTGGCAAATCAAAATTGCCATCCCAATAGCATATGTTGAGTATTCGAGATCTTGGTCATTAAAGGGCTCAAAGTGATGAGAAATAACTGAGCTTTTAGATGAAGAAAGGGAGGCTCTGGAGGAGCATAAAGAGAAGTGCAATGACAGAGTAATAAGCTTAAAAAAAATTGCAGCAAGTTTGCACTACGGAGATGATGTACTTAATGAAGAGTTGAAGTGTTTTTGTATCACTCAGATATGATTAGCTAGAAAGAATTGTTGGCTCAAAGGTGACATGCTAGAAGGATGGGTGACTGATAACCTGGAGTACAGTAAAAAATAACATAAAATAACTGAGTTAAGCATTAAGAGAGAAACCCTCCAGAGAAGGATTGTGAGTCTGTTGTCACAGAAGTGAGGCAGGAGGTTTAGAAGGAGTAGTGGCGCAAAAGCAACTCTTTTGTGAAGGCTTTTTCAGTCACTTACGTTGAGTAAGTAAAGTTTGGGGGATAATGGCCACTGAGACATAATAATATGATTTCTTTTAAGGGTAGAACTACTGAGAGGAAGGTGATGATAGATTGTGAAGAAACAAAATTGCATAGGAATAATCAAGGGTTTGATAGAGGTGGTAGCTGGTGGCTCGAGCGGAATAAAGGGAGGCAAAACTGAGATGATCATTGCCTGTTATCCAAAGGAGAAAGAGAAGACAGCAGACAGGACTAAGTTGTCTTCTGCTTCAGATGATGTGGTAAAAGAACAGGTGGTTAAGTGAGATGATGATGATGAATAGAGCACAAAATCTGCAACAAGCAGGTCTTCCCTTACAAGATGTGAAGAAAAAATACATATATTTAAAAAATAATTTCCTATCAGGGGTATGATCAGAATCTTCATCTTGAATGTGTGAGGTCATTATCTTAAGCTGACAGCTGTATGTAACAGAAGTTCATATTGAAGGTGATTCTGCTCTTCCTTGAGGAAAAATAAACTGAATCTATTATGCCTAGATAATTAACTTAATTTTCTCTGGTTCCTGCTGGACACGTCTTGTGTTATTAACATTACTGTTGAGTTGCTGGAAGAAGGGTTGGAAGAGTGTTTTGCAGGTTGCTGTCCCTCAAGTCGTGAGGTGCTGGGAGGCAGCACATGGATTGGTGGAAGCCTCTCTGGAACACAGAGATTCTTAAGGTTCAGGCACTGAGCTGGAGCCCCAGCTGGGAAAGGTCACCATGTGATCAGAGCAGCGTGCTCTTCCAAGGAAAGCTCTGGGCTTTTTTAGTGAAGAAAAGAACTCCCAAGCTTTTTAGTATGGTGGGCTGCACTGTTTCTCTTCACGAGCACCTGCAGAAATTAGTCTCTAACAGGACTCCTTGAGTATTTTTCCTTCATCACCCAGCCTGTGTGCCATCTGAACATGGGGAGAATGGGCTACAGATGTTTCTCTTATTTCTCCTTTTAAATTAATAATCTTCAAAAGAAAATTGCAGGTGGAGAGGGGGAGTCAATTCTGAGTGCAAATGCTTTTGGTATATTCAAATTTTAAATGGATAACCAAAAGTGCAGCTTAAAATTACACATGAACTCCAGATGGTAAGTACGAAATGTTAGATGTTAGCTCTGACAGCTGGGAACTTCAGCATGTGATGGAACCTGGAACAGTCAGTAGTGTTTCTGGTTTGGATGCAGGAGGCAGGGTTGTCCTGGGCATAATGTACAATGCTGAATTCTTCATTCCTTAAACAGGGTATCATGTTTATCTTCAGAAAGAGAGCTACTGCAAGATTACATTAAACTAAGAAAACAAACCTATGAAATGCACAGGAACTTTTTATTAGAGCATTTTAAAGGATTTTCTCTGGGTGTATCAGACAGGTCCAGTATTGAGCTTTACTGCACAGATTTCATATTGATGCCAAGCTGACCACTTAATGCCAAAACCCAAACCCAGGCTCGTGTGTCTATGCCCCTTCTGGGCTGGATCTGGCTCTCATCTGTCGAGTTTATGTGTGAGCAGAGCAAGTGCCGCAAGTGCCCACCAGCATGCACATGTTTGTGCTCTGTGCGTGAACATGTGGCCCTTTGATTCCAGGATCTCTCAAACAAACAAAGCAGTTCCTGTAAGGGTTCAGCTGAAGTTATGAAGTTATTTTTTTTAATTATGGCTCTTACTATTGTATCTGTAAATTTTTGCACGAAGTTATTGCTCTGATATTTTGTTGGCCACTGGTTATTTTAATAAGTGGATTGAATGAAACGTCTCAGAAGAAGAGAAGAATCATGCCGTTGCACATCTGTTGCTGATTCACTGTTTCAATGGGAAAATCGATTTCTGTTTTCATATTTCTACCTACAATGTGCAAAGAATGCATTTTCTTACTTTGATTGGAATTTTGACATTCAAAGAAATGCTTTCTGTAATGAGGCCTCTCTGTTCACTGTGAGAACATTTCATATTTTTACATAATTAGAATATTAAGGGACTGTATATCATACTGTAGAAAACAATTTATTTTTGCTTTCATTAAAAAAAACCAAAAAACCCCAAACAAACAAAAAAACAAACAAAAAAAAACCCCAACCAAAACCAAAAAAACCCAAAATACAAACCCAGTCCTAAGTGGAAACTCCCACACGCAGATCTTCTAGGTTGTACACAAAGCACAGATATGTAGGAACTTGCAGAATAAAGCTTTATATAGTTAAGAAAGAACAAAGGGAAGCCTTTTATTATTCTTGTTCAGAAAATTCTTGGTTTAGCTCATTAATTCTATAAGATTTGAAAATGGTTATGAGGAAAAAAGTGTAAATTCTAGTGAAGATGAAGCCTATAACTGCTCTTAACAAGCCAACTGAGAAAAGATAAAACTCTCACCCTGTTTTGAGAAAGCTTCTTGTTCTAGCTATGCTGAATGCAGGAATTATAAAAACAAAATAGGATTCTTGTTAGACTCATTTGCATGTTAAATATTCTGGCTGTTTTTCCAGCTCCCAGTTATTTCAAAGCAGTCTGAGTGTCTGAGCCCTGGGAACAAACCAAATGACTTACAATGCTCTTTGGTGTGCAGATGACCCCTTCCCTAAAAATCTGCTAGTCCAAAGTGGAGCAAGTTGATGATTGTACTCTTTGAAATCATAAAAGGCTGCTGGGAGAGAAACTTTCCTTCATATCAGCTTCAGGAGTACATGGCTGAAGAGAATACTTGAGAGGGTGCAGATAGGCAAACGTCATTTTCTCTGTGATGAAAGCTTTAACATTACTGCTTCCCTCATAGTCAAATTTGAAATGGCATCAATGCATAAAACAAATGTGAAGTGCTTTAGATCAAGTTCAGTTGTGCTTTAAATCAGGCGTTAGCCCACCCTATTCAACACATACAAAATGCCTGTATGGGGATGGATTTCAGATCAGAAAGTTGGTATTTTAATAGTTAATGTTCTATATGGTGAAAAAAACCAAACAAACCTCAACCAAACCACACAAACCCCAATCTTCAAACAAACCCCACACAGATCTGTAGGAGGATCAGGGATTTTATCAAGTAGTATCTGTGTCAAAATAAATGAGGCAACTCTTCAGAAGGAAAGTGTCCCTAACAATCCATTAACATTAATGGGCTCCAAATCCTTGCCCAGAGAACAGAGCATAAACCTTCCAGACTGCTGGGCAGCATCACCTTTAATATTCAGGAACAATTGAAAGGGAAAGGTTAGGATAGGAACAGAATGGATCATTGTTATGTCTTTGTAAATCAGTATGTGTGTCCCAGACTTTTTTTTTGGTGCTTTGTGTGCAATAGTTCGTTTCCCTTCTCAGGAAAAAAAAGGTAGCAGAGCTAGGAAAGGTGAGGGTAAAGAGAAACCAGATGTGCAATGAAATAGCGTCTGCACCAGGAAAAATTAAGGAGCACCAACTCAGTAAAAACTACAACAAAGTCGTGTAAAGTTAGGAATGGGAATTATGACTAGGAGACCGTTGTTCACTGTTTCTCTGAAGATGAAAGCTGAAAGAAATCAAGTGAATCTATCAGGCAGCTGGTTTAAAAGAAAGTGGGTTTTCATGTCATATGTAATAAGGTGTGGACCTCACTGCCACAGGATGGTAGTAAAGGTCAAAAATATAAAGGTACTCAAAGAAATAGGAGGAATTCAGAGAACAGCGTGTCAGAGGCTGGTGGAAGCAGCCTCTGCTTTGGGGTGCCCCAGGAGCTGGAGCAGTACATCAGACTTGGTGGATACATCGGTCCTCTTTCAAAGTTCTTGATTTTATTTTCCCTGGAAAGTTATCCTTGAGTCTTGCTGCTCTCCCTGGGAATGCCAGTGCATGGTCTATTTAATTGCGTCAGGTCACGTAGGCATCTTACTGCATACCTGTGGGGCTCTCCTGACTACATGAGGGCTGACTGACACACCCATCTTCCCTGGGAGTCCCAGGGATATCCTGCTTGATTTCTTTTTTCCCCTCATGTGAACTTGGCACCGAGCAGTTCCAATGGCATGAAGGTTGTGTGTAGCCAGGGACCAGGAATGGGGTGGGGACTGTGGCACAGGGAAGCTCTTGAGGATCTTGTCTGTAAGTGTGGTCAAAGAATGACATATTTGGCAGGAAGCTTTTCTTCCCCACTCTTACTGGTGCATAAATTTACTTGTGTTCCTCAGTTCTGGAGGGGACAGGGCAGAGAGCTGCTTGTCCTTTCTCCCACTGCCACTTTTCCAGGAACAAGAAGTACATTCCTGGTAGGTCCATTCAGGCGCTTCTCTGTTCCTGCTGTTGAACCCTAGCATTAGGAGCATCAAGAAACATTAGTAGGTACCTCAAAGAGGCTCCTTCAAGCTCTTGAACTTCCTAAATGATAGAAGGTTGTTCATGTTTTATATTTCAGTATGTAGAAAATAAACTACTTTTTTAGTAGCTTTTGCATCCAAGTAGGGTTGTATTTGAAAGGAAAAAAGGAGTGACTCTAGAATACACATAAATAGGAAGGGCATAGAAATTATAAAGAAATTAAATAAACATAGGCTATTTTAAATAAGTTTTCAGGGAACAATTAATGTAATGAATTTTATCTTTTTTTTCCCCATTTTTCCAAACCACAGGACATGGTCAGGAATTTTCAGGAGTATATGTTTCAAGAAATGTAATGTATAAAGATTTTATGAATTATAAACATCTCTGTACTATTATTTATCTGACCTGAGTGCTTCAGTTTATTTTTATGTGTGTGATACAGTCTGGTTTTTCCTTTCTTCTGCTAACTAGTTTGATGAATAGGTCAGCCACAACCCTTCATAATAACTTTTTTTAGGCTATCCTACCTTTTCAGGTAGGTTGAGTTGAGGAATTTTCATACACCTAGACTTCTTCCACCCACATGGGCGTGGTGGGATTTAATTTCTGAGCCCATTTAGGTTCCATGAGAGTTCAAAGCAAGTGCTGCTATTTCTATTTCCACGTCTAAATCGCTTTTAGCTGGTGTACACAGAACTGGAAGCAGGGGGGCTGTTCTGGGCTGCTCACCTGGTTTTTCCCAGGGTAGTGCTGGGAAGCAGAAGCTGAATGAAGCTACTTTATAGTGCATACCTGGCCTATAAGCCTGTCAGGAGCAGGAGCATTGGATAATAATATGCACATTTAAACAATGCTTATAATCAGCATCCATTCTTGGGATGTGCAAATTGGCATGTACAGTGAGTTGCAAGTACAAGGGAGCCTTGCTAACTGGGAAATGGTTTGCTTAATTATGTTTTTTTTAGTCAATGCGTCATGAAAACAATGAAAACGTCAAACGATTGTTTAATGTTTGATGGTGTCGATATTTTCTAGTCTGACATATAGTTTAATAGTCTGGATACATGTGTTTGGAAGGAAAAAAGAAGTTATTTTAGAATATACATGGATAGGAAGTGGATAAAAATTAGAAAGAAAAGGTTATTTCTATAAAAACCCACAGTACAACACCTCCTCTCCCCCCACCCCGAAAGAAACCCAGGCTAAGCCAAAACAAAACAAGAAAAGAAAACCAAAACCAAACCCAACCAAAACTGCTTCATTTATTGCACAACAATAAAAACTTAGGGTATGTAACCAGGGGGCTTAGTGGAGCACGTTACCTGTTGTACCTCTACATTATTTTTGTACTTGTAAGGGATCTTCCATTGCAAAAGCAGCAGTTTTCCTGTTGATTTTCAGATACTGAGAGTGGCCAGGTCTTGCCTGGTGACTAATCTCAAATGTGAAGTGACCTTGGTCAGAAAGGAATGAACACTTGCAAGTGCTGACTTAAGTTGCCATATTCAAGTAATAATTTATGGGCCTTTGTCTGCTCTTGATTAAAACAACAGATTTGTGTTTTTAGCTGCATTACTGCAGCTGTCAGCATATTTATTCTTTCTGCGGCCAGAAAGCAGGTTAAATGGGTAATTAAATAAGGCAGAACCTGTGTTTCCAAGGCTTACTTTAAAAATTGATTGCAGTTTGAAAATATGAAGATTGATATATAAATGTAAATACCCAGAAACAAATGTTAACATGCAGATGTTCTCATGTCCACCAATTTCACAAATTTGAACTAAACTCTGAGATTTTTCACATCCTCTGTTAGTAATTTTCTTAATGTTGAAAAACTGTTTCTTCACTGTATAAGGAATTCTTTGCTTCTGTGTTTGCAGATGCTGTGAAGCCACCAGTTAGTTCTTTACAACCATCTGCTGAGTTACCCTTGCCCATCAACACCTCACCGCCTTCCATGCAGGCAGAATCTTCCCTTCCTTCTCCGTATCGGCTTATTAACGTCCCCCCTCTGGAGTCTTCCTCTGGCCAAGAAGATCCTCAAGACTACTTACTGCTAATAAACTGTCAAAGTAAAAAACCTGAACCTGTGAGGTAAGTGACTTTTGTTTCTTAATGACACTTATTTGTATTACAGGCCAAGAATGTTTGTGCTAAACGCTTTTTTTTATTGCCGATACATTGAGCATTTGGATGCACATACTCTACCTGGGAAAGCTGCCTGTAATTTTTCCTTCTTTCGTCTCCATACATTAAACCCTTTGCTGCAGTAATAAGTTGTTTGACCCATATTGTATTCTCCAAAAGTGTGGACAGCAATTGCCAACCTGAAGGATCACAGTAATGCAGCTGTCCAAGCATTTCATTGTAGCATGGAGTGGTGCATGGCACAGAGCAGAGAAGTACCCTTTTTTTAATCACAATCTGGTGTGCTTAGTCCAGTTCAGGACTAGAAAAAGCTGGAGGAATTTAGCTTTTCTCCCTCCTGGCATTTGGTGCCCCAGCTTTGCCAGTTAAAACTTCCTTGGAAAGGGTTTAGAAAACATGCTGATTTTATTATCACCTTCCAGTTTACCACACCACGGAATACAGTGATCTTCAAGTGGTATTTGTTTACTATTACTAGCATGGTTCAGACTCTCAAACAAGAAAAAACCCAATTATTTTATGATAACTAAGAATGCAGAGGCTGAAACCACTCAGTTTCCATATCCTGAATTTCAGCTTTTTCCAAATAACAGATATTTAAAAGGAAGCTCAAATAAGCTTTTTACTGAATAAAGAGTACCTACACAGTCAGCTCTCTAGAGAAGTGTGCAATAGGAAATTTTAAGTAAAAATTTAGAACTTCTATGAAATTAAATCTCTATTTATTTCTCCAACTGCTACTTCTAACTTACATAAATGCACAGCACCTCCTGCATAGGAGGATATGACATTCACAGCAGCTACCTGGGAAATCTCACTGTGGTTTGCCAGAATGGATCATGGTGGCCATTCCTAGAGCAGGCTGCCCAGGGACATACTGGAATCTCTCTCCTCATAAAAAAAATTATTTAAAAGGACCACAAAGGAACTTGACTGGACAAGTTCCTGAGGAGCCTCACCTGATTCTGAAGGGTTTGCTTAGAGGTATTGGAAAAGCTAAGCAGATAAGGTCCCGAAGTCCTTTCCAACCTTGACCATTCTGTAGGAAAACCTTATAAATCCATCTGGCAAGCTTCTTTTCTGCAGTATTTTCAAATAAAATCTGCTGGGGTATTTCCAGAAAAATAAACAAAACATATTCTTTTTGTGATTACAGACAAGTACGTGGAAGGCTGAGGAAAGCTTCCTTTGAGAGTGTTTTCATGAGTATTTCACATCCTTCCTTAGGACCATACCTTTTAGTGGCAGTGCCTTCTGCATCAACACCTTGATGCTCTGACAGTTTTACCTGTGCCATGTGCTCTGCACTCCCTTGGCGTTTTTGTCTTGCTCTGTTGTGCCTAAGGAGTTTCCTGCTCCGTTTACTGATGATTATGTGGTAGAAAAGTATCTTCCCATTACAGTCTTCCTTATAAAACAAGGGAATGAGCCTAGAGTTCCCCCAGAGTATGGAATGTGCAGGTTACAGGCAGCACAATGTGCCCCAGAACCTCCTGCAGGAGAAGGGGAAACCCCGTGTTAAATGTTTCAGTGATGTTTAGAAGCTGATAGTGCCCAAGAGGTATGTCAGTGTTCCTGCCAAAAGCTTTTAAGTTTGGTATCACTTCCAGAACAGCTTGGCAGAGGAATTGACTTGGATTTCAGCACCCTGGCCTATCAGAGATATGTCTGAGTGCCCATTTGCTTCTGCGAGCAGAGTTTTACCACCACAACATGAAGGTGTTTTTAGGTATTATGAAGGTTGGGATGTGTAATTGACTTTCTGACTTGACTTCCACAGTTATGTGGTATGTGGGTTAAGTAGAGACTGAGGAGACTATAGAAGGGGGCACAAAATGTGGCGAACTATAGAGTCCATGATTAGCCTGCAGAATTTCTCGAGGAAGTCACTGGTGACAAGGGAGAGAAGGTCCTGGGGAAGGCAAAAGGTCCAATGGAGATAAAATACTTAGTGAACTGAAAGAACTGAACCAAAGCTTTGGGAGTGTAGAGATTGTTTAAATAAATGATGGCTTTATGGGAATATTTGAAGACATTGGCATTGTGATCACTTGGATATTATATGGGCTTAGTTTATTTTAGGTAACTAAATATCTGTGTCCTTTCATTAAAAAGGCTGTAATAATGAAAATTCAGAATAACAGTTGTGCTGGACTTTCTGTTCCACCTAAAAGGACTGCCTATGTTTTATGTCTGGTAAAGTAGGTAAGCTGCTGGATTTGGGCCAGAGTATAGAGCATATAGACATTTTCCTATGGAATGAGAGCTTTGTGTATCTGTGTAGCACATTACTAAGATGGTTAGTAAGAGTGCACTCTATCCCAATCCACATCCTGGCAGACAAAGAAAACAAATCAAATGACTACATCATTTTCCTATTAATTTCCAGGCTTGGAACAATTTATCTGTGTATTTCATACCGATTTAGTGTAAAGTGCAAGGCTTAATAGCTCTAATTAAACAGGCAGGTACTGTTACTTAAATGGTGATCTCCCTTTAGTCTTAAAAGTTTCCTATATGCAGAGGGAACATTTTCTATTCTGATTCTCCGCATTACTTTACAGGTAATCTGTAAACACTGAATTTTATTTCAAGGCTTCGAGGTTCTTTTCTGGGTGAAATGGGTAACTCTGAAATAGAAGTATCCGAGTTGCCTCTTTGGGATTTTTGAGAAATGTAGTGTTACCTAGCAAATAGTTTTTAAATGCTTCCTTACAATGTCATAGAGTGCACCACATCCTGTTGTGAGAATGTCTTGGATGCAGCAATTGCAGCTGTAACAATCATGCAGTATTTTGTCTAAAATAGCTTTATGCTCTGATCACTGTGGACTTGAGAAAGAGCATTGTTTCACTGTAGCATTTAGTGAGATTTTAAGGTTTGTATTTTGATCCTATATAAGAAAATGCAGCCAAACACTGCTTCCAAATCCCTTATTGTTCTGGCCCATTCCAGAGGTGTATTGGAATACTAAATGTTGTCTTCCTCATCTTTCCTGTGTGTATGAACCAGCCAAGGGTCACCTTTTTTCTCAGAAGAAGGGCAGGAATACCTGCTATTAGAAGACTTTGAAAGTAAAAAGATTCCATTGCAGTGAGTTAACAGTAGCCATTCTTGGAACACGTATGAGAAATTAATCACAGAGCCATTAACTTGCCTGAAAATATTGTTTGTTTGAGACTCATCTTGCATGGTGTTCTGTGAGTTCTAACAGAGAAACAATGTAACTTTGGCTTCCCTTTTCTGAAAAAAGGACTGGTTATTATTTATTTATATGACTATCCTGTTTCTTCTATGCTTGCTGTTGCTGTCCCAGATTGCTGGCACACAAGAGCAGTTTTGCTGCCATTTTGTTCATAATATTCTGTATAATCAGTCATATTGATTCCTGCAGATGGGAAAATAATCAGCTGAAAAGGGTGAGTGGTCAAGCCAGCCTGAATACTTTATTTGCAAAAATGAGATGATTGTCCCTCAGACTAAAACACTTCATAAAGCTTTCTCCTGGGTCTCTGTCAACAAGTGGGTTTTAGTACGTGGAGGCTGGATTTTTACTGGGCTCCCCTTGCCTCACTGCCCCACCTGCTCTCTGTGCACCTTAATGCCCAGTACTTGTGCATCAACAGTTGGACAGTTTTCTTTTCTTGGTATGTGGAAAGAGACGTCCAGTCCTAGCACTGAGTAACGGATAGTTTGGCCACTTACCATGATTTGCACATATGTGATACCCACACGTGATAACACTGAATTCATGTCATAGTCATCCTCTGCCTATGAAGTGAGGCATTATCATCGTGTTACATCCAGCTTTGCCCTTATTTTAAACTGAGGTGTAAAAATCCTTTAATACTTATCGTAATAACTAACTGTTAATGGAATATTTAAGCCAATTGATTTTTATTGAGTTGTACTAAAGGGAAAAATTAAAACTCCTGAAGAACAAAAGTAATTAAAAACCCCCAGACCAGTAGTAGAGTCTGTTCCTGTCAGCTATACACTGACCATTTTCAGAATTGTATATGGTGTTCTTATCGTGATCGGTGGTTAATGCTGACTTTTGAAAATAGTTAAAATTCAGAGTCTGAATTCCCTGTCTTCATTTTGACATAAACTGCTTTTTTTGTTTCAGAGTGTCTTCAGTCTTTCAGTTGTGCAAAATCAGATTGCTTACAACCCATTCATATTTTGAAAACTATTTCAGTAGACTAAGATGTTGATTCCAAAAGATTACTTTTAGAATTATGAATTAAATCAGAAACGCCCTCTTGTAATAAGAAATGTAAGCTGTTGCCATCAACTAAGCAAATGACAGACCTGGCTGCCTCATGTGTCATGGTTTTTGAAAGTCTTTTGTTTGCATAAGTGTTTGTGGTCAAGAAAGAAACAGCATCATTCAGTTAGACCCAGAAAAACTCCTATATTTAAAAAAGATAGCATTTGTTACTTGTGTTTCATGGGGAATCCTTAGGCGCTGGCATTGTAAATATGCTGTTGTTGCATTTTGAGTTTGATTACATATTCCTGTGTGTTTTTGTAAGATAAATGTAGTGTTTATGTTTTATTCCTGTAGTTTTAGAATTTTTTTCATTTTACAGTGTATCCTAGTGAACTGGAACTAATAATTTTGGTTCTGCAGTTGATTGTCAGTGTCCAGCTTCTCTAGACTGCCCTCTTTATTTTTATAGTATAAAAAATAGAGATCCCAATCCTTGTCGTATTTGCTTATGTGAAAAACACTTGACTTTTTCTGGGATTTCAGTCTAAATGGGTATCGCAGAACTTGGAGAGTATATCTAGAAAGGGAGGAACTCCTGAATCAATCCTTTGAATAAAGAGAAAAGGCTGCAGCAGGGGCTGAGCTCAGAGTGTTCACAATTTATTATGCCCTCTCTAACCTCATGTGCTTCCTTCAGTCCTGTGTGCTCTGTTTTTTGAAAGTGTTTTAAACTTCCAGTGGTTCATTCATCAACTCTGGAAGCTCTGAGGCAAAGGGAGTAAACTGTTAACAGAGAAGAGAAGTATATATTCATGGTCAGCATCACAAGGAATATAGGAAGTTTCACTTCCTTGGTTGTGCCAAGAATAAATAATAAGAAAATTCTCTTCTTTTGGGGGGATTGATTAAACTAAATGCAGATTAATGTTCAGAGTTTTCTAGAAACCCGTTCTGACCAGTGACAGAACTGAAATCTATGTTTAAGATTGTAACCAGAACAAAATTACTGTACTTTTCCTAATGGAAAAAATGCTAAAACAATAAAGAACAAGCTGATAGGAAAAGGTGATAAAATTGAAGTGAGAATTGTCGTAAGCGTCTTGTCCTGATGGAAGATTGTGTCTCTGCTGTTAAAGAGAGCAAAAACCAGTTAGTAAGGTGAATGACATTTTTCTTGAGTGCAGATGTCCATTCCAAGCTGATCATGTTGGTTCCCTGATAGCTGGCAGAGAGGCACTTTGGGAGTGATTCATTGGGGTTAGATGGATATCTAAGAACAGACTGTGTTTCACACAGTCTCCATTTCTCCAATGACTGGAGAGGGAACTTAAATGAATAGCTAAACTGGATTCCTTTTTCCTCAGGTTGCCAGCTGTCCCTTATGAAACTTTTGTACAAACCTATTGACAAATGAAATGTGGATAATAAATATTGGTTGTGATCACTTTGAGGTGGGGAGCCTGTTAAATAAGGGGGAAAAATGCTTTTTGTGGTAGTCATTGTACTTCATTTATGTATTTTATTCCTCAAAAGTTCTGGAAATGTGTGGTCCAGTTGCTTAATAGAGCTTACTAAGAGCTGTATAGCAGGTATTCATTGATACACATGCACGCTGAAATATTTACATATGCATGTATAGATTAACACAATGGTATGGTGTTGAGGTAATGGAAATAGGAAATATCACAGTATGTTTAATCAAAAAGCTTATGGACTTCCCTAACTACACCACTAACATCTCCAGTGTTAGTATTTTGCCACTGTCTTGACTTTCATTTAAGCAAGGAGCCAGACTGATAACAGAATTTCTCTGCCTGGAACACGGTAAATGGGGAGGTTTACAAAAGAAATAAAATGATTGTAATGTGGTGACTTTCCATGTAAGTTTACTGGTAGTGGTTAGTACCAGTACTAACGGGTTTTGTTCTCATAAAAGAATTTCCTAAGAAATCCAAAGTAAACTACTCTGCAGCTTTATCTAACAACAATGCTTTCATTTGCATTCAAGACAAAAGCTCTCTGTTGCACATGCAACCTATGGATTTTTTTCCTTCAAAGAACATATTATTTTGCTCCTAATTATGATCTTATCTCTTATTTCTCTTTTCCTTACATATTTCAAACGAGTTTTATATGGTCAGTATAACTCAGACATGCATTTAGGGGGGTTACACACAGTCATATTTTTTCCTCTTAATTTTTTTTCATAGTGATTAGAACTAGCAAGTACTGTAAATCCAAGAACTGAGCATCTTATTTTTACCTTTAATGGTGCCAATAAAGTGCTGCTAGTTTGCGGCATGGGTTAAAAAAATAATAAGTAAGAAAACCTCCAGCCCCCAAACAAACTTGACTTCAAACTGGCATCCTGAAAATCTCTTGCTTTATGAAACATCAAGCTGCTGTGGAGCTGTTGGTAAAGCTCCACAGTTGTGCTATGTATTTCACATGCATGGATTTGTATGAATGTAGTTACTTAGGATCCTTAGGTACTACTGTTTGTTTAATAATTGAGTTCCTGCATCTCATTTAAAAAAAATTTTTAAAAAATTTGGAAGACAATGGTAGACTTCTTAGTTGGTTACATGATAAACGTTGTGTTTATGATTTGCAATGTTTCTTTTTCTCTGTGTGTTCATCAACATTCTAATCTCGCAATCTCACATGTAGATCTCATGCTGACTCTGCAAAATCCAGCTCTTCAGAAACAGACTGCAACGATAACCTGCCCTCCCACAAAAACCCTGCTCCAGCAGGGAGCAAGCACGCTGTGAACGGCTTCTTCCCGCAGCAGGGCGTCTACGACTCCCCGCCCTCCCGCTCCGCGCTGACACTGGCAGACTCCAGCCTCTACAACCTGCCTAGGAGTTACTCCCAAGATGTTTTGCCCAAGGTGGCATCTCCGTCTGGGACTGATGCCGAAGGAGAGCAACACGTTTTCAGTACCCCGTCAGCCACGTCATTGGACGCACAGATGAGGCACATCTCCATTAGCTATGACATTCCCCCCACACCCGGAGGTACTTATCAGATCCCACGAACTTTTCCAGAGGGAACATTGTCTCAGACTTCAAAACTGGAGGCTATTCCAGACATCCCTCCACCTCGGCCACCCAAACCTCACCAAGCAGCAGATCGCTCTCCTGTGGAAACCTGTAGCATCAGTCGCTCTGCTTCAGACACTGATAGCAGCTACTGCATCCCCGCCACGGGAGCGCCGCCCTCACGCAGTAACACCATCTCAACTGGAGATCTGAATGTCTTCCGGAAAGGTCAGTGTCCCGTGTATTATCCGGCAGGATTTTCATGTTGAATTATGTGATGTGAACAATGTGAGGGGCATTTCTAGCCTGTAGGAACAAGTGTGTAGCCCCTTACAAAGTGGTCTGTGTTCACAGTGTTTAAAATACATAAGAAAGAGCAAAGGAGATTTTTAAAGGAAACCATCACAGCAGCAAAGCACAGAACATTGAGAAGGGATGTACACTGCACTGTGGCATTCAGCCTTGGTGAAAAGCGTTTGAAGATCTAGACATTTATTTGGTAACAAGCTCATATAACTGCATTCAATACTACCATTACTAGTCGTTCAGAATGACCAAAATGAGGTTAGTGAGGTGTGGTCCAATCTCCAGAAGCTGAAATGTTTTGTGAAGATCAGTGGGATATGGTGTATACCCACAGCTTTGAGATCAACCCTGATTTGATGACCATCGCCACCAGCCTTTCTTTCTGTCCGTGTGATAGATATGTTTATTGCAGTTTTTAAGTAAAATTAAGGTGGTTCCCTGTGGCCATCTAAATGTTGGTGCCCCAGATGTGCTGTCTTGTGTATTGTCTTGTTAACCACACTTGGGCTAAGGGTTTCATTTTCTCTCAGATTTCTGAAGCAGGTGGGTATTACAGTGTTTTCTTAAAGTGAAATGTTATACTGGTTAAAGTCAATACCAATGTTAGAGGTGATTTTAAGCGAGAATTGTTTGAAATGAGGAATGAATACATGGTTTTTAGAGGAGGCAGTATAGAGAATGGATGTGAGCATACAGATCCTCAGATAGTATTGTCCTATTTGTCATTAATTTTGTAGACTGAGTGTAAAATATTGGTTGTTAGTGTTTTAAAATTGCAAAGTCACACTATGAAAGATCCTTGTTTACTTTGCTTATTTTCTCTCATTTTGCTGAGTTTATAGGTGAATATTCCTACACTGAAGCTGAGGTTGTCTGCCTCAGGAAAAGTAGTCTTTCTGAGAACAGTAAAAAGTTCTGTTTAATTTTGGTACTTAAGAGCAGAGTTATCTTTCCTCTGTGGTGAAAATCTTAGAAAAACTTCAGAGCTTTTTTTCAGGACAAGGTGGGGATAAACCCCAGAGTTTTCCCAGTTTCTGTGCTGGCATCATGAGGAGGGACATCCCTGCCACAGAGTAGGGCAGCCTCCTGCCTGCACGGATGAGCAGCACCTGGGAGCCAGGAGTCTCACAAAGACCCCTGTCCAACAAAGAACCAGCCAGGAGCAGAGGCCCTGCTTAATGGGGACTGCCAAGAGCCAGGACTCCAAAAAAGGAGAGATCTTTGCTTCTACAGCAGTTCATTCCAACTGAAAGCCCCTGGAGACCACACTGGGGAGCTGAGAGAAGAGATTCACCTGTTCCTGCAACATCAGCACTTTCCAAGCAAAGAGCATCAGTCAGAAAACCTTTCTCCAGACCTTAAACTACATCTGCTGTTTGTTTATTTTAGAATATGTTTTTCGTGAGGGCCCAGATTCTCACTCTCACACTAAGTTCATACACCTGCTCAATTGAAAGATAGCCTCTGTTGCTTCTTTAAAATCAAAAATTCATTTCTCTTTTATTGCCATGGAAAAACACCACTGTAAGAGCTTGAAGTTGTGACTGATGAGTGCTAAGGTTGTTGTGAACACAGTTCTCTCAAATAGATATAAATCTGGGGGCCACAGCTTTGGGAGGTGTGTTTGTGTGCTCTCAGAAGCAGACAGTAAATAACAACAGATTCTGGATGCCTGTGCCGAGTGAGAGGGACAGGGGTGATAAATAGCCACTTTCTCTTCTTGTTTCTTTAGAAATTAGTTCTCAAGACTGTTATGATATTCCACGAACGTTTCCAAATGACAGATCTAATTCGTTGGAGGGCTTCCATAACCACTTTGTAAGTATGCCTTGATCTGATGAGAGGCGACAGTGACAGTGCTTGAATGCTCTTTGTTCCTGTGTAAGAAAGCAAATTGTGCAGTGTTTGTGATTTTTCAGTTTCAATAGAATACATTAATCTGAGTAGATTAGGTTAAAAGACTCATATGATTCACAGCTGATTGCATAACTTATTTTGTTAAAGGAAATATATGTTAATTCTAGAAAAACAGAAGCATGTTGACAGTGGGAAGTGTTTCAAGTGAAGAACTAGATGAAAATTATGTCCCAATGAATCCCAACTCTCCTCCACGACAGCATTCCAGCAGCTTCACTGAACCCATCCAAGAAACAAACTATGTACCAATGATACCAGGCACGTTTGATTTTCCATTATTTGGAAAGCAAGTCCCTCCTCCTGCTCACATGGGGTTCAGGTCCAGCCCAAAGACCCCTCCCAGACGGTCGGTACCTGCTGCAGAATGTGAGCCACCGCCAGTGGACCGGAACCTCAAACCAGACAGAAAAGGTGAGGAAAATGTCCAAGGGAAGCTAATTTTTATCATTGAAGAAAATAACATAGCTCTCTCAACTTCTGATTAGTGGGAAATGATCATGTTTTTAAAAATTATTTTAGAAATAATTTTTATCCTATGAGATAACCAAGTCACAGAGGAGCCCTAGGATTATTTTTAACATTATTAAAACATCACAGTAACAATGCCAAATAGAAGCATAGGTTTAGATTTTATTGTCGTAGTTACTAATGAAAAAATGTCACTGAATTTCTAAGATTCAGAAGTGTATCCTTACGTATAGAAGACACTTGTGATGCAGAGAGAGAACAGAAAGCATAGGGTAGAACACAGATTTATAGCCATAACAATGCTTGGTGCAGGATCAATATGCATACTCACTTTAGAGGGTCCCTTCAAATCTATCCTAAAAAGTTCTCTTATCTCTTAAATCTGGCACATAATGCATTTCTTTTTCCTTAGAATAAGGATTATTTGGGTGACCAGAGTTCTTAAGGAATCAAGACAATCAGGTTGCAATGTGTCTATAAGAGATACTTGTATAGAGAATTCCTAATAAATAGCTTGGATTTGCCAGTTTATCTAAAATATTTTATCAGCCATCTTACTAGAAATACAGGCAAATTCTTAAAGAACTTGTTTCCCTACTAAGTTTTTGAGACAAGATAACTAACATTCTTGTAGAAGAGGGAACTAAAGAACATTAGGTCAAATGTCTGCCCTATTTTGCATTTGAGTAAGTCCTATTTTTAATCTTATGTACTTGAAAAAATTAGTATTTACATTGAGAATGGCTGACTTCATTGTGGGAAAATGTGATGGCAAATATTCAGATGATTCAAAATATTCCCTAACTAAACCTTTAAATGAGTATTTTTACCACTAAGTGAAAACAGCCTGTAATTAAGAGAAGTAGAGAGTATCACTATGATAGATGAGCTGTGTGAAATGGAAAGTACCATGTCTCATTCTGCCTGTCCATCTTCAAAAAGTGAGGCATGGCCTTTTATAAGCCTTTTGGCTCTCTGCTTGTGTCTTAATTGTTTCTGTTACCAGACAGCAGTTTTGCTTAGTTCTTAAGAAATACTGGACAGGAACAGATTGATGAAAGTTGATCCTGGAAAACATTCTCAGAATAAACTGAACTAAACTGAACTGATTTAAAATATTTTCCCAGACTGGCCAGTTTGTGTATTTTACTGATAAAATGTTTGACCTTCAAAAGTAATAAATGTATGTATTGAAAAGCATCTCACTTCTGCTGTTGGCAGTGCAAAGCTGCTGCACAAATGTCTGCTGGGGCAGCATTGTTGTTCTTGCATCTCTTTTTGGAACTGAATTAAGTTTCACATTCAGAAAGTGGCATGTAAGGTTCCTGCTTTGCTCCCATCCTCAAATGCTTTACAGCTAGAAAGATGTAGCTAACACCAGGGGAAGGACTTCTAGATGTGCTAACGTACCTCTTAATGAGTGTAGAGTTATTGGGTGAAATTTTTGCCTGTAGACTTTTGGAAGATGTTATCACTGTAAAATAATAGGATTGTTTAATATAATTTACAAGATAAAGTGATTTTAAAGTAAAACTGCCCCTAAAAATAAATATTGCATTGTAAATGCTTAGGGGCTGAAAGAAAAGTTTTGTGAATATCTTGAGCTGCCAAGAATGGTAATGATTCTGATTTATCACTGAGGGTTTTATCTTAGTAACAAACACACACACTGCCTCACTCTAATTTTATCAAATGCACCACTGTGAGTTTTCCATTGTTGTGAAGAGCAGATCTGATGACACATCAGAATGGTGATATATTCCCATAGTTGAGATCTCTACGCAAATAGCACCTTCCAGATATACTGTTGGGAAAATAAAACTGCAGGTTCCTTTGAATTAAATTAGATAAAGCTCTTGTTTAAGTGGACCTTTACCTAACTAAAACAAATGTGTGCTTTATATTCTTCTGTTTTGCTTTTTCAGCTTTTAAGTTCTTGTAGCACCTTCTATTATCAGGTTGTTTCTGCTTATGTAAATGCACTACAATTCTCTTCCGCTACAAATTAGTGCGTAGAAAGTGTCAAGTAGGTCTGTTGTGTTCAATAAATCTCTGGCAGACACAGAAGGGGAGGAAATGGAACATAAAATACTTACTTTCTGGCTATTGGTCCTTTAAATGTTGAGGGGGTTTAATATGCCATTAGTTAAAGAACTTCTGTTGAGGGCCACTGGTGCTTCTCCAAAAGATGATCTCTAAAATACTGCAGAGATCAGGTATGTTGGGGCTAAGTTGCTATGAGGGCACATCTCATGTTCTGTCAGAAGAAGCTGCTCTATCTTTTCTTTAATTGGTTACAGATTGCTGCAAAAACAGCATTTGCACTGCCTCCAAGCTTTTTGGAAGCTTTTAGAAATACCACCAACACTTTTCACATGAGCATTAGCTTTAGCTCAGTCATGTTTCTGTGGGCCAGAGAGGTTTGTTACATCCAGTGCTAAAAATGCATTTGACAAAGAAATAATGCAGTGAAGCCAGCACATAAAGAAAGCATACACTGCTTTTTGTTGTTAAATGCATGTTTTGAGCATCTCCTCTGTTTTCCTGTGGTTTGAGGGCTTGCTGCTTACAGGCAGTATAGCTTGATAGGGGTGGAAAATGGAGGGCTCGGTGATGACAGTGTCTCTGTTCTCCCTTTTACTGTTCAGTTTTGCCAACCTGGGATGAAACAGAAACTCAGCCCCTTCTGGGTGTGCTGTCTTTGAAGAATAACGTGTCAGGCAGCAAGGATCTGGTAGTCTGTCCATCAGCAGTAGTGACTGTACTATGTAAGGTCTTCACAGCTCTCACATAAGCAACTGACACTCAGGATAATTTATCAAATCATCAATGCTCTCCAAATTGTTAAGAACAGTTACAACTATACAGATGTATGGAGAAGTAGTGATTGTGACATAGATAAACTAAATGGAGGTAATAGGTCTAAAATTCCCTAAAGTAGTGCACATTCTTCTGAGGATTTGTGCAGCCTAGCTGTGAGAGCCTTAGGCTCTTTGATCTCCCCAGCCTGTTTCTTTTTCCACTGATCCCTAGGAGAGCTTTGTTTCAGAAAATGGATTAAAAATTAATAATGAATAAAAATATCTATAGCCTTGAGATTACAATACAGATTTCAATACAATACATTTCTCTAGCTCACAGCTGCTTCTGTAAATATGGGGAGCTTCCAGTACTTTCTGGAAGTCTTGAAAGTAATTTCAAAACATGGTGTTGGCTTCCTGCCCCAATAACTTGAATCAAAGCACTTTACTTTTTCTTTAGAGAAGCATACCAAAAGGTAAGTGATGTATTGTTTCAGACAAAATGGAGAGTGTTTGGCAGGTGCTTTTCTGCATTCACCTGTAACTGAATGACAAAAATAATCTCTTTTTTAATTTGTTTTTTTTTAAGGTGCTGTTTCTTTAGTTACATAGGACCATTGGCTATATTGATTTTTGTGTTTCTGCTTTTTGGCTGCTTTAGCTTGCCACAGTTGCATGTAATCCTGATGCTCAATTGGAAATGTGTTTGCTGGTAAAAGGTTTCAAGCAGAAAAAGTAATGAATCCACCCATTCAGCTGGGTCTTACTCTCTGAATTGTTCAATGACAGTGACTGGTTCTGCCACAGAGTAAAAGTGACTTTTGTTGTGAATGTGACATGCCTTCCCCAAAATACTGTTTGTCCAAGAAGGAGCAGTAGAATTAAAGGTGCCCAAATGCAGTGAGGTGAAGAAAGACTCCCTAGACAGACAAGGCAGCAAAGGACAACAAGGTTCTCTTTTCAAGGGAAAAGTTTGTGGTCAAAAATAAAATTGAAAAGGTGTGCATTATTTTTTATCGGTCAGGAGGAAGCATTTGAGTGATGCAGCATTTGAGAGGTGGGGGTAGTCTGTGAACCTCTGGGCATGACAGTGACCCCTTCCTGCCCCAGGATTTCTTTCCATGGCTAGGGCGGAGGGGTATCTCATCTTAAAACAAGACTTTAAGACCAAACAACTACAAAAACAGATTTATTTTTTTTAGTAACTATTTAGGAGCTGTCCAGAACAAGTCCTTATAGCTGTGTAACATCACCCCCTCTGTAAGGCTGAAATCTCTTAAGAAATATGTGCTTTTCATCTTGACTGATAAAATACAGTTTTTCAATATCTGAATCAAAGTGTGAAATCAACAATGGAATTGGTGATGGTGGAGTTTACTTCCTCAAAATCTCAGTTTCATGCCCAACTTACATTTAATCGGTAACTTCTTTTTTCTGTGTCATAGCACATTTCTACCCAAGTAGTTTTTTTAAGGTTCTGAAAAAAAATATATGAACAGTGGGCATATGGCTGAATTAACAATTCATAGCCATGATGGAATGAAAATCAAAAATTAAATCTTGTTCATTTGAATATAATATGTGAATGTAATGTATGAATGAATGAATATAAATGTCATTTTTATAAAGTTTTTTATCAATAATATTTAAAAGCACTTTCTGAGAGAGGTCCATTTAGCACAGGTCCTAGTTCAGGGTCATGGAGAGCTGAGCTAGAACAATGCCCTCAGGATCACTCAGCAGATTGCTGACAGAGATAATACAGAATTTAGGGGTCCCAGCTTACAACACGGTCCTGGACTTTGCTCCATTTGTCTTGAATAGCAAATTGCAATATTTGTCCAAATATTGTTAGGGTTTAATTGCATTCAAGATTATTTTGAACAAGGTTTTCAGTCCTAGTTTTGGGTTAGTCAGCACAGATTATTTTGCTGATAGCAAAAATAACCAATAGTTAGTGTAGTGCATTTTAAATTTTTTTCTTGTTAAGAAGGCTTATATTTCAACAAAAATATATCAGCATTTACTCTGAGAGGCTTCCTACAACTTAAGTCCACATGATTGCCTTTAAAAGAGATTGCTGCTTGGCTCTGGTAATTTTCAGCCCAGTGTGTGGTAAACTTGGATTTAGAGACAGTGAGTGATGCACACATTTCTTTTCATGCCAAGAAAATACCCAGTTGCAGCTTGAAAACAAGAAAACAAACAAACAAAAGAAACCAAGGGAGAGGAAGAAAATTCTCATGTGATTGTGATTGTTTTTAAAAATGTTAAAAATTTTATCTGGTTGTTTTCCTCAGTTTTTTTCTTATTTAACATGTTAAAAGACATAATTTATGTGGTTGAACCACAAATATGTGGATTGCTTCTAAAAATGTGGCTGTATCTTTGCCACCACTCCTCATGAGCATCTCCCAAATGGATTAACTTCAGAGAGAATTTCCGTTTTCTTTATAGAAAAGCCCAGGCCCACTTTGAAGAGATAATTGTGTACAGAGCTTTCCTATGGCAGGAAGCACCTGCCACATTCTGGTCCCCATAGGACCCACTGTGGTGCTTTTGGATGACTGGAATAATCTCCCATTGTTGCAGTGTAGCATGGTGCTCTACAAATCCCAGGCAAAGTAGGTAGTTGTTAAGGAAATTAAGAACCCTCATTAATCATGAAGGTAGCTATAAATAGCCTGATGAACAGTTTCCTTGTTAGACACTCAAACATGTAAATATTTAAGTTGGACACTGTGAACATATTGCATGTCCTGATATGGCAGGAGCACCACGCCATCCTTAAATAAAACTTCAGAGAAACACTTATAGCATTTGTGACAACAGGAGCTGACCATTCTTTAAAAAAAATAATTAGGAGCTGTCAAACACTGCAATATTCTACACTATCATAATTGTCTTGCATATTCTTTAATAAAGATTCACTTACATTCTGAGGCTTTAGGACTAATAGGCATTGAAAATATGAGAATGGTGATTTCAATCTGCAGCAAGAACTGAACTAAAGATCTATTGAAAAAGAAACTCTGATTTTTTTAATGACTTTTCTGAACAGAAGTATAGTTCATTTTGCTTTTAAGAAATCCATGCATTTAATCTCCTGTTCTCTTGGAAGCTACACCCCTTGTTCATTCCATTTAGGAATGTAAAAACATTAAGCTTTTGGGGGATGTTTTGGTGCTTCCTCAGAGTTCCTAAAGAACATTGAGTACAAATTTATTGATATTCTTTTTCTTATTTGATCCTCCACAAGCTCCCATTTAGCTGAAAATTACACTTCCCCCATGCCTGTACTAAATTACTTGTACAAGCCTAGTTTTTACTTAATGGCTTTAAATGAAGTTTACATAACTCCTTGCTGTGATGCACCAGTCCTTAACTTGCAGCTGTGATTTGTCTTCCAAAACTTTGAAACAACAAATAATTTCAATAAAGATTTCATTTGGATGGCTGCATCACAGCTGCAGAGGAAGCTGCGCTTTGCTGGACACAATGGTTGTAACAAAATTAAACATACCAGTTTTCTAAAGACAAACCACAATACGTGCTTTGGTACTAGTGCTAGGGATGATTAGGGTTAGGGATTGGGGCTAGGGATTTTTTTTCAGGTAATTTTAAACTCCAAAGATATGACATAGTGCAGGAACAAGAGAACATGAGTAATAATGCTCCATTTTTATTTCTCTTCATAAAATTTTTCTCTTCTTTGTTGTGTCCTTATCACCTTTTTTCAAGAAAACAGTTTTTGATGCACATGTTGTCATGCTATTCCATTGGTATTTTAACAGCCTTAATATTAAGCTTTACTTTTCTGGTGGATAATTTAAATTCTGCTACTTTTTCTGTATTTTGTTTTTGAAGTCTGTTGGACTTCACGAATCTTAGTGCAGCATTAAACTGGTAATCAATAAACACTCCAGAACACTGTACTTTGGTTTTAAAACAGTCTTTGTTATTGTATGCTTTTAGTTCATCATGCTTCGGGGGCTTTTAAAATACAGATATGTAGAGTTACTCACAAATTAGAGCAGTCAAATAGTATTTTGATGATTAATAGCTTTGGTATTCTCTGAGTAGTTTTATGGCATTTGCCAAATATTTTAGGAATACCAGTGAACTTTAGCTGTCAGATCCAGTTGGACTTCTTCATAATCATATTTTTTTTTCCAATTCATTCTTAATTTCTGGAGCATTCAAAGTACCAGTTCTCTGTAAAAAGTTACTTTGACGAGATAAAGATGCCTGAGAAGACCGGAGAGCCTCTCTTTATATGACTGCTTTTTATATTTCATAACATTGAAGAATAAGTTGATTTCAGTTTGTTTTTATTGTCCTAAAGAGGCCATAGTTATCAGCATCCATGTCTTATCACCAACCAGAACAAAGCACATTATTGATATTCCTATTTGTTGGTGGATACTAGTATGGAAATCCATTTGAATATTATATAACTAAATACATGTTTCTAATTAGAAGTACCTTGGCAGGAAACAGTCTTACAAAAACAGAGATGAAAAAGCAAATTTAGGGTATTTGTAGAGCTCTGTGTTGAAGACTATGTACTCAGGAATCAGGGTTCACTGGGTTGAGGAAGAGGAGGAAAGCAGGAGTTTATTCTGCAGGATTGAAAACCAAATAATAAACCCTGTGGGAATAAGACAGTGAGTTGTCTGTCTTGTTTTCCAAGGAGAAATCTACAGTGATTCTGATATTGGGAACTCCTGGACCTCAGTGCAAATTTCAGTTTTGTCTAATTACAAAGAAAAGGGGGAAAGGTGTATTTTGTTAATGGAAACAAGAAACTGCTGTTAGTTATTTCTCTCCAAAAGTACTTCTGTGTGGTTTTTCCTTTTGCTCTCCCCCTCCTATCCCAAGCACAGCGCTGCTCTAGCATTCCTACATCTGATCTCCTTGTCTCATGAGGATTAGTCCTGTTGGCCAGGAAACAGCATTAGCAGATCATGCATTTCTCAAATTTTATGTCTCATATTTATTATTATTATTATTATTATTATTATTATTATTATTATTATTATTATTATTATTATTATTATTATTACCTTAAAATTTTAAGCCCTGAATACCTGATATTTAAATAGAAGAGTTGGCCTCTTTTGTGAGGATGTTTGCAATTTCCTGATGTGAAATCCCTTGCCAGCAAGCCATCCAGTCAGGAAAGAAGTGTCCTTAACAGAAATCGTGTTTAGTTCTGGTGTTTCGAGGCAATAGCCTGAGAACAAATGCAATTCTTCAGCATTATGTCCTCAAAAGCAAAGACATTCAGACCCACCTACACTGATGCAGGAATTTACTGCAGTGGGACAACTTTTTTCCCCCCCAATATTATATTCCAGGTGTTTTATGGAAAACAGCAAAAGCCGATGCAAAAACCAGAAAGATTTTTCAGTTTAAGCTGTTGTTTGAAACAAACTCAGACATGTGAAGTGGACTCTTCTTCTGGTGACTTCACAGACAAAGGCAACATTGACGTGCCCCAAATGCCAGGAGCAGAATTCATGCGCCTGAGTGCGCTCCAGTGCCACAGCCATAATTGCCTGCTCTGCCTGGCAGTTTGTACAAGCAGCCATTTGTTAGAAAAATAGACTTCATTAGGGAATTTTCAGCTCAGAGTGCCCTTGTACATCTGATTGAACATGCAGAAGCTGAGCTTTTCTCTCCTGGCTGTAGCATTTTGCATTTCACAGGTGGTGACTTGACTGAACAGTGAAAACATCTAATTTTCACTTCTTGTTTGGTTGGTTTCACTTGACATAATTTATTTGGGTTTTTTTTTTCTTGTGTAGGTTTGCATCCAGTGGTGTTGCAACATTTATTTCCTTTTCAGTTAAAAAACCAAAATTGCATAAATGAAACCTATTTTTTTTCCCCGTTACCCAGATATATCTTTCCCAGAATAGGTGTGTAAATTAAAATTATTACCTTTTGTGAGATGAGGAAAATCTGGGCCTATGGGAACCACAGGAAATGTGTTCCTCAGTATTGCTGGTGTTGGAATGCTGTATGGAGCCAGGCTCTCCATAGAGCCCTACTGTCACTACACTGATTTGAAGAACAGCCCTGTGACACTTTACCTTTAGTGAGGATTTGTGGCTAGAACAGATGTGGGACACCAATCTGCTGTACAGGTGGGAAGCACTTTCCCCTCCATATTTTATTCAGTTTGTTGCTTTTCAGAGATATAGGGATGTGCTCTTGGGGAAAATTGTCTTTTGAAGGTTTTAAGGGGTATTAAGGGCTTTCAGTGCCCTGGCTCATGCCACTTTATCATCTTAAATGGGCAAAAACAGGGTGAAAGAATTTGCACTCACACAAATACATAACCTCAGATTTGTGATTTTGATCCCCCCTTCTCTTTTCCTTTGCCTGGTGTCAGGTCTTTCCTGTTGCACAGTATAAGCTTCTCAACAGAGATTAGGCCTTTGGGGTTTTCGTTTTGTAGGGAGGAAAAAGAAAACACCCTGCACAAATACTTTAATTCTCTGTGACACATTAAACTCGAGGAATTGCATTATCCTGGTTGGTTGGTAGCAGCAAGCTGTTTTGCCACCAAATTTATAGAGGTTGAACAGTCTTCCAACAGCAAGAGTTGAAAGCTCAGTGAGTTTTGTACGTTCTTGTCTGATGTAGGAGTATTATGGGGACCTGTACTTATTTATATAGCTCTTCTGAAAATCTCAGAGTGGTTGGTAAGTGCTAAATTAAGTGTGAAGCAGGCAATTACATAATATCCACATTTTACAAATGGGGCTAATTCCAGTTCAGGAAGGTTGGCTGCACTAAACCACGTAGCATCATTAACAGAAGGAGAAATAATGAGTCACAGCCCTGAGTTCCTTGAGCTTATCTCTGTATTATGGGGTTCAGGCACTTCAGTCTGTTTGGTTATAAGAGCAGAGGTTATTAAGTGCAGACTGCTTTAATAAATTCATTAATTCTGTAACTTCTGCTAGTTTTCTCACTGTGCTTATGATCTGTACTTCCATGTCAGTGCATATTAACTGGAGTTGTATTGAGCCAGATTTCTTTTAAATCAGATTATTAAACTGTGAAGTACTAAATTGTTATGATCAGGTAATGATATTCAGCATCGAATTGTCCTTAATAAAAGGTGTTTGAATTTGAACTTCTACATTTGTTCAATCGATTTTAAGATCCTGGTCTTTTTAAATAGGCAGGCTTTTATCAGAGAGTTATAGGCAAGGACTTAACAATATTGGATCAGCTCAGAACTGAGTACCGACGTGTTGGCTCATGCTTTTGACTTGGCTCCAGTCAGAAATACTTTATGTTCCACTTCACAATCTGTGTCTTTGGTCAGTATTGCCCAACTGCTCACCCTTTTCATCAGCACATTGATCCGTTTAAGGGAGCATCTGATTTTGAAATTGGAAAAGAACTGTCTATGTAAAAATAATTTCCTTTTCTTTTTAAGGAAGTTACTATGCAGAACTACTAATGAATAAATAAATTTTATCTTACCTGCATGGTCTCTCAGAAGCACTGTGTAGAAGTTAAGATACAGTAGAAAACCTCTGTGTTTACCTTTCTTGTTGTTACTTGATTATTCCAAATACTTCAGTGATAACAGTAATAGAGCACTTCATATGCAAAACCCTTGGGGTAGAGATTTGCAAATTTCTGGTGTTTGTTGCCAAGATTATTTTTTACAAACCATTCTCACCCATTGCCCACACCTGAGTCTGAACCAGTCCTTTTCCACTTTGTGCTGTAGGACAGCTTTCTAACATAATCAGACTTAAACTTCTCATTTGCTTTATTCATATGGCTTCTTAGTGTACCATTTGAAGGCACTTGCCTTTTTTAATATTTTTAATATTAACACTTTGTCAGATAGACTTTAATGAAAGCTTAGAGCTATTACACGTTTTTGATCATGTTTATTTAAAGTAGTGTGACCTGAAACACTTGCAGAGTTTGGTCAAGTTGGCTAAAGAATATCCATGTTGGGACAGGATTTGCCTTGCTGCCTGTAGGGAGATGATTGGTATTTTCATGCCAGGGTCATTTCTGCTGGAGGTTGGGTTGTGCCTGGGGGTGGGGGCCGTATGCAGGCTGGATACTTGGAAAGAAAATCCCACTGTGGCTGCAGGAACAGAGTGGTGGGGTTTGGTACAGGTGGATGGAGACCTCTGGGGAACAAGTTTAACAAATACACTGTGGGAAGAGATTCTTGGGGCATCTCAAGTGGGAGATGCACAGTGGATAGAAGACTTCCCAAGAGTACCATGGGAGTAGAGACTCCCAAGAGTCATTATTTCCGAAGTAATTTTGTGACTAAGGAGGATTTAATTTCTCTGAGGTATCTCAACTTACATCTGAAACATGACTGTTCTCCCTTCATGCTAGATACTCCTCAAATATGGATTTTTTATTTTTTTTTAATGAAGCCAGTTAGTAGTAATGATCAGTTACAATATTTGTTGATGCACTTTTTAGCCTTTTTGTACACCTTTTATGCTTTGCCTCCAATATATTTATTACTTGCATGCAGTGTTTTCTTTGTTTCTGGCTTGGTGCTTAAGCCCTTAGTATGAGCCCCAGCTAGACTGTAAAATCTCCTTCGGCAGCTTGCTTATGCTTGTGGCATTAACCTTTCTGCAGGGGGTTGTGATGTTTATTTACAAAATTCCAGTGTTCCACTTACAAATAGAATATTATTAAGAGAGTCTTCTTTTTGCCAATTAGGTCAAAGTCCTAAAATTTTAAGACCTAAACCACATGGTTTAGAGCGAACTGATTCACAAACCATAGGTGACTTTACTACAAGAAGAAAGGGTATGTACTTTAGCACTGTATGTATATGGAGCTTTATAAAAATAAGTGAAGCAAAAATTAAGAAAACTGTTATTTTAGAATAACTTTAACTCTGGCATATTCTTTTCTGTTATAGTAGTCTTAGGTCATGGATGCATTTTCCGTGCCAACCAACCAGTTTCCTGTATAAGGAATCAAAGACTTTCTGGCTTGAACAGTGCATGGAAACTTTTCTTTGATATTAACATGGGTGTTCTGATCTCTTAAGTTGTAGCTGTTTATATTTTGGATTGACTTTTGTCTGTTGATTTAGAAGCAAGTATATAATAACTTGTAAATTGTACATAGTAAGTTGGAAGTTACTTCAAATAGCTTTTGCTAGGCAATAACCTGAAATCAGTGTTCACTTAGGTCTCCTGAAATGAAGCAAAATATTCATCCTCTGATCATATACTGATACAGACATCTATTTATGCATCTTAAAGAAGATTGCAATTATTTGATGGGCTTTATTGAAGGTGCTGAGTTGGTGCCTTATATAGTCACAAGAAGTAGAGAAGATTATGAACAACATTAAAAATCTCACAGATATCACTGATCATTACCTTTGTGTTTAAAAGTCCATTGCAACTCGATGAAATATTTCTGCTGTTCTTGGTGGGCTTTGGACAAAGTCCTGGCTCTGTCTGTGCTGGAGCAGTACCTTGCCCACTGTTTATTCCTGCCAGGTAGTCTCAGACCTTTACAGAGGACTTGAGCCAAGCTGATCATTTTTTGTGTCAGTCGTGCTTTAGTATCATCTTGCTTATGTCACATTCAGTTCTGTCACTACATGCCTGACACTTGATCTTAGTGAACCTGCCAAGAGGCAGAAAATTCATGGTGGGAGGGGGCACAAGGAGAGAAAGGGCTGCTTTTACAATAACATTGCATTTTGTTTTCTAAAAACAGTTTTAGGGAGGATAAAGTTGACAGCAGTTTGACTCTGTGATATTTTTTTTTCCACAAGTCTTTTTATACTTTATTTTTTTTCTAACGTTCAGGAGGGGTGAAACACATAAGCTGGAGGGAGGGGTAATGTGTTTCTTGCTACTAGTCTATTCGTAGTTCTGTTCTGAAAATGGAATTTAAAGCTGGCACTTTTTTTGAGAACAGTGTTAGCTGTCATGAGTGGCACATTGCTCTGCTCGACTGTGGACAAGCACTGAAGCAAACCAGGCTCTTCCTGCTGTTGGCTCATTTCTCACTTTTGCATACTCAGTCTTAGCTGCAGGTTCTGCCCACACTTGGAGCTGTGAAACCTCACCAGTAAGGGCACACATACATAGCGAGGGCAGAGTTTGCATAATAACTGGCCCTGAGCCAAGAAAAGTATCCGGAGCAAGCTCTGCTGAAACAGCCCATCAGCCCTGTCCTGGGCTTGCCAGCTCAACAAGTCATCACAGCAGAACAAGGACAGGACACGATGCTGCCGCTTTCAGAATCTCTTTTCAAAACAGAATTACTACGTACAAGTATATGCTGCAAAATTCTGAAATTGCAGTGGTTTTTTTTTAATTTTATAGTTTAATATTTTTAATTGATGTTTCTTTTCATTACCTAGAAAGATTAAAAGCATAAGCTAATATATCATGTCTTTCTGAAAATGGAACAGTGTCTCCTTTTCCTTACTACTATTTACTATTTGAAAGATAGAGGGTTTTGTCTGTATTTAGGCTGTAAAAAGCTATTAAACTTAAGTTTGTTTAGGAATGTTCTGTGCTTCACGATTTTCTGTTTCTTACATAGCAAAACCAGCTCCACTAGAAATAAAACCTCTGCCTGAATGGGAAGAATTACAAGCCCCAGTTAGATCTCCTATCACCAGAAGCTTTGCACGAGAGTAAGTTTCTTGGCTTTTCCTCTTTCAGGTTAATCATTTTTGTTGACCAGAGTGTTAATAAATGTGTGTACATCTGTATCATATTTTTAGCTTGTTTTTTTCCTGAAGTTTCCTTTGGAAGTGTGTGTATATGTGTGTGTGTATCTGTGCATTGAAATAAAGTGTGTCCATGTGAAATTTTATTTTGTGATATTAATTATAAGGGCCTGTGTATAATAAAAAAATGTGACACTCTAGTAAACTTGAATGAAAATTTCAGCTCTAATATGCTTATTTTTGTTGTTTACCAGGAGGTTTAAGATATTCAAGATGTATTGTTTGTAAAATAATTCCTGGTAATTAGCTCCTCCAGGTTTCCCGTGTCTCCCAGACCGGATTCAGTTCATAGCACAACTTCCAGCAGTGACTCGCACGACAGTGAAGAGAATTATGTATCCATGAACCCAAATCAGTCCACTGAAGACCCAGTATGTAATCTACATCTTGACTACTCTCTTCCTGTGCAGTCCTTTTAAATCATGCAAACACAGATCCTTCACTCAACATCACTCCCTTTTTACTTCTAGATGAACATAATGATAAAAATTCTTCATAGCAAAGCTGTAATTTCGGCAGGATTTCACTGAAGAAGTTAAGAGCATAGAGCATGGTTGATATACATATCTATTATATAAAACAGTTCAAGACATTATTTTTTCCTACCTCTTTCCTAGAATCTCTCCTCTTTGTAACTGCTTGTCCTTGGGCCATGCACCAGTTCAGTATTATGACATCAAGGGAAATGAACTTTACTAGGGACCTCTGAGACACACTTGAAAAAACTGTATTAAAAGGACATCTTCCAAGAAATGTAGAAGGAACAGGGGAAAAAGAGGATTGATACTTGCATACATTCTATGAAAACGGAACCATGTGTATTTTATGAGCCTTCTTTCAAAGAAGAGGATAGAAGGAGTCTTTGTGTATTGAGTGTCTGTATTTTTTCCCCTTTGGGGGAGAATTTTCCCAGATAATGGAGCTTCAGATACTCAGCATAGAGTGCAGCTGGTTAGGAGAAGTTAATGGTGCACACTGTGGTTTTTCTTTGGTGAGGGGAAGGAGAGAGAAAAAGAAGACCCAGTAGCAGTAGTTTTAAAGAAGGCAATAGCAATAGACCTAGGCCTAAACTAAAGTGTGGTTTAGAATATGCATAAAGCACTGGAGGAAAACCTGTATCTTGAGCTCAGCTTTTTGTCCAGTGTAGAATCATAGAATGGTTTGGATTGGAAGGGACCTTAAAGGTCATCTTGTTCCAGCCTCCCATGCCATTGGCAGGGATACCTTCCTCTAGACCAGGTTGTTCAAAGCCCCATCCAGCCAGTTCAGTGCATTCCCTTGTTTGGGTTCTTAGTAGGGAGTACAGCAGCATTTTTCATCTTTAAATAATTTATGTAAGACTTACTTTGAGGAGAGCCTGTCTAGCACCTTTTTTCGTTCTGTTTTTGTGTCTGCCTTCCTATATGGCATGTGCTGGCCCATCTCACTGCCCCTGGGCTCTCCTCTTGCAATGCTGTTCACTTCCCTGTCCCCTGCCACTCCGGATACCCTCCCAGTCTCCTCAGTGTCCCTGTCCCCAGCTCACCACTGCTGCCTCTGGACGCTGCGTCCCAGGTCCCCATCATGCCGTTCCCCACGGGAGCTCTGGTGGAGTGCAGGCTCTGAAGCCTGCAGAGCACCCCGAGCTGTGCCCTGTGCCATGCCTGAGAGTGCAGCTGTGCTTCCCAGGGAAAGGCAGCAAGCACAGGGGAGCTGCTGATGTTAACTCTTAGCCCCTCTCTTGCAAGGGCCCTCGGTAAGTAATGGGTGATGTCCCGTTTCACAGGTGCAAGAAGCATCCCATTTTATACAGGGATTAGTCCCGCCTGTGCCCACGGTTCTCCCTGCACGGAATCACAGTTCAACCTGTGGGTTTCTGTTGATTCCTGCAGCTGTTCCAGCAGCTTAACTTCAATGCCAGGATGGTACAGTTGATTCCCCAGTTCATTAATATCTTCTGTTTGCTTGCACTGGTCCTTCTTTAAGATTTTTCTACAGATTTCCTTTCAGTTTCATTTGCGTGTATTTAAATTTTCTATTTCCTAATGCATATGTTCTGCCTGCCTAGTTTGTTTGAAATAACAGATTATTTTTTATTTAAAGAGTAACAGCTTTTTTAATTTATGCTGGAAGCATCGATACAGAATTTGATTTTTGTATGTTTAATACATAGAAATTTGTTCAGAGAATTTGAGCAACAAAAATGAACTTCATATGAGTTGTTTGTGTTTGTCCTTGTTACCGCTTAATATTAAGTGAGTTGGACAATACAGATATAATGGATAACTTCAATTTTAAAAGCCCAGCCCATTGAGCTTTAACCTGTAAAATATTTTATTTCCTAAAGAACCAGAACATTCCAGATATCTCACAGCCTTTGTTTTAAAATCTGACCATTAAATAGACTTTTTGAGAATTTTCATTTGTTCCAGCTCTCTTAGCAATGAGTCTGTATTTCTTCATCTTTTTCTGTCATCAGCTTTGAAGCGTCTTGTTTGGACGTGTCATACTTCTGTTTTATTTAATAAAATCAGCGATATTCTGCTTTTTCGTTCAAGTTTCTCTCAGCCTTACCCTTCTGTCTTTCCTTCTGCCTTCCTCTTCATTTTTTGCTGACTGCTGCCCTCTGTCTTCCTGTTTTTTCTTTATCTTTTAGAGAAGAGTCCTTCTATTGTACTGTTCCTATAACACCTGTTAAGAGGGAGGGATCAGGCTGGGAGAGGACAGAGGAGGTGAGGTTGTAAAAGTCTGGGCTAATTGAAATTTAGGTGTGTACAACGCAACTTCAGTTCAGGCAGCCCTACACATATTTTCCAAAGTTTTAATATTTTGATCTTGTCAATTGAACAATACTCTTTGATTTTCAGCTTAATCATGATGACTTTTGAATGAAAGTAAAAGTTTCATTTGAGGCTTTGCCACTACTGTAAAGCTGCAATTATTGTAGGTATTTAACAACAATTTAAGGAAATAAAAAAGTTTGTGCTTAAGTAATGTTAAATTTGAGATATAACAACTACCTTTAAAAAGAACAAAATACACTCTGTTCTTATTTCATGATATGAAGGGGACATTAATGGAAGGCACAGATGGGTTTGGTGGCAACCGTAAATTTGGGGGGCGGTTTTTGGGTTTTTCCCTCCCATTGGCTTTTGACTCTGTCCCAGTTTTGACATAGAATGTATCCCCTTGCCATCCAGGGTCAATGAAATTTGCATGATTTAAGTGATTGCAAGAGTCTCAGTCATTTCCTTAACCTTTTACATTTTGGCAGTTTATAGTAAGCATTTTTGATAATATGGACCACTGGTACGTACATTGGTAGCTGAGGTTGTTTATATTATGATTTCAGAATTTGTTTGGAAGCAACAGCCTTGATGGAGGAAGCAGCCCTATGGTAAAACCTAAAGGAGATAAACAAGTGGAATATTTAGATCTGGACCTAGATTCAGGAAAGTCTACCCCACCTCGTAAGGTAAGCAGAGGTTCAGCTCTTGCAGTTCTGCTGTCAGGAGTTTAAAAGTGCCTTCAGCAAGATCATCTTAATGGTCACTTCTCACATGGTCTTTGAGAGACCTTTCAGAGAAACCTGTGCTTGTTCTGTATCTGTTTGTGACACCTACTTGCTTTTTTTGTTGTTAATCTATTTGAACTTGTTTTTCACTTGCTTTTCCCAGAAAAAGAGCAGTGGCTCGGGCAGCAGTGTGGCAGATGAGAGGGTGGATTACGTCGTGGTGGACCAGCAGAAGACACTGGCCCTGAAGAGCACGCGGGAGGCGTGGACTGATGGCAGGCAGTCCACGGAGTCCGAGACGCCCACAAAAAGTGTGAAGTGAAAACGCTGCTTTGTCTTTGGAGAACAGAGAGAAGTGAATTTTGAAGAATCACAGAACCACAACGGCAGCGTTGTTCGGCTGTACAGCACCTGATCTCCCGGGGTGGGAATCAGCCCTTCACCGAACAGGATGGAAGCCAAAGGACACTTCGAATATATCAAAGGAACTTTTAAGATCATGAATTGGCTCTGTGGTGTCTGGAAAAATCACAGCCTGTAAATAACATGTAAAATAATAACACTTTCAGAAATAGCTTAGCTTTCAGAAAACCTTTTGTTCTGTAGTTAACGCATTTGTAGTATTACTATGTTTATGCACTTTTTCAGTTACAATGTTGGTTCAGGCATTCCCAGTTAGTGTACCTTAATGCCTAATTCATCTGGAGAATTCTTTTTTCCTTACACTACTATTCCTTGCAATTTTAGGTTAATTAAGCTACATGTAGATACGAAAATTAATATTTGAACTTCATTTAAACAACTCAAAATTGATTTTGGAAAAATACTTTCACAATCGAATAATCTACTTGAAATGCCAAGAGATGACCGTTAGTTACATATTTGTTTATATTTAATACACACAAGATTATTTGAAAGTCTACAGGTTACCTTCCTAACAAAAAATTGCTGTGAGTTAATAATAATGAACTGTACTGAGTTTAAACCTAAAATCCTGGCTTTTATGTTAGTTGTTAGTGGTGGAACTTCTATTGTATTTTATTAATGACAGTGTTCTGTGTTCAATGGGTGAAGATTCTGCAGGGTGGGATCTTACACTTTCAAAGACTGAATAATTAAATATCAAGTAAGCCTGCAAACCACTGATGGCATGCAGTAATATTGTGATCTCACACTTATTAACAAGAAATAACCTTTATATTATTTACAGAAGGTAGAGTATATAAATCAGGTACGTACCAAGCACTGTTGTGCTAATACACTGATCAGGTTTAGACAATGAGCTTTAGTTTTGTACGGTTTAGAAGTTCTAATGTCAGTTTTCAGTTCAAGATTAATAGGACAGTTTGACATTCACTTTTTATAGTACTAGCAAAATACTGTGATTTTGAATTAGACATTAATTCAAATGGAAATACTATGTTTTGACACCATAGTGCCCTTCTTACGAGCTCTATTTTACTTTAATCTCCTGCTTGGCCTTATATTTAAGTCCCTATGCAACTGATATTTTATATCTCTGTTTTTAAAAATTAGATAATATACTTAAATGATGCCCTTGTAAACCACTTGTTGTTCTTTCCTGGTACAGGATTTTAAGCTCTGTATACTGTGATCCTTTATTTTACTATGCCAGTTCCAAATAATAATCTGCCTTGGTTTAGAAACATTTTTTGTTATTTGGAAGAAGATAGAGTTCTTTAAATACGTGAATGAGTTAGGTCTAGATAGAAAACTTACTAACACTTTTATTTTATAGAAACACCCTTAAGTAAGTGGTTGGTTTCATTTTCCTGCCCAATTGTTTTATTTTGTCCAGATAATTTAAAAGTGAATGAGCATAAAGCTGCATTGTTTTTGGGCATATTGGCCTTCGTACTGTGCCTAATCTACAACTGGTTGTTTCTCCCCTCACAGCCACAATCTACAGTGTGTAAATTATCTTATTCTTAACAAACGTTCTTTTTAAATTAGTAATATTTTGATGCTTTGAATGTTCATTTTAAAAAAGAAACTAAACACAATGCATTTTGAGATGAATTTTAAATAAATCAAGTTGTTCGGTTTGGATGTGTAAACTCTGTCCTGTGGAGCAGCAAACAGATGTCAATGTGTCTGGGAAGGTGCCTGGATACTAACCACACTTTGTCAGAATTGCAGATTACCTCCTAGTACCTCTCAAAAAACAAATGTACAGCTAGAGTAATTTTCAGCATGAATCTCTAATTTAAAACCCCGCACCAAGAAGCCAAATAACGTAAATTCCCAGACATCTGGGAGCCAGGAGCAGTGATGTGCCTGAAAGAATCAGTCTCCTAGGCTGGTCTCTCTTGCTGAGCTAGTGGTAGAAGGTGGGTTTGCTCTAAGTTTGCAGGTATCAGTCCTTGGTGTACAGATTATACTTACTCTTTCTTCATTTAAAATTTGGCAGGATTCACAACATTAATTGTTACTATGATTGAGAATCCACTCTTGATTTCTAGGCTTTTTCCCTTTCTTTTTTTACGGAAAACAGGAGTTTCCACAATGTACAGACAATGTAACATTTTCTGAGTGGCTGTCTACAATTCTTCTTTAATTCGTTTTCTAAGCATATTCCTCTTTAATTAGATTTTCTCCCCATATTCCAGTAATACATTTTCTGTACTTACATGTTGTCCATGGTATGTTCAGCATCAGGGGCATGATATTAACTTTCGATGATACCTCTCATTTTCACCAGTGAAGCTACAGGGGCTTCACAGTGCAGATCTGTCTGAGCTCTTGGATGGTCTGAGGATGTGAATATAAAATTGAAAACGTGAATCCTAAAGCTGTACATGGTAGAAAGCAAGCAAAACTGGTATCAGCCTTATGTCACTTCTAGTTACGAGCTTTGTGTGGACACACTGGTTGGAGGGAAGCTGGGGGAAACTCCAGTAGATAGCGGTGCAGAAGTAGTTTGTCAGTGTTGCTTGTCAAGTGTTCTTTTTTTCAAATAGGTAAATTTTTTCTTGTTTCACTCAAACTATATGTTACCAGTTGCAGATACAGTTTTCATTGCTGTATGTGTCATTATAAATTGCAAATACATGTGAGAAATATCTCTTTTCCAAATACACAACATCTTGCTCTTTAAAATCTTAAAAAATCTTAAAAATCAAAAGAAAACTTAGTGCCTTGGGAACTAAGATTGACTTGAGAGGTGATTTGGTATCACTCCATGGTGTGATTTCATTACCTGGTAAGTACCAATGGTAAGTACACACTTTTACACACCGTGACACAATCACTATTACCTCACAGAGTGCAGGTGCAAACACAGCTGCTGTGTTCCACTAAAACTTTGTAATATGACATTGAAAAAGGTGAAAACGTGATCATTAGTCTTTTTTCTTTACTGAGATTTGTATTTATGTAAAAAAATAATAACAATCCATTCATGTATGACAGTTGTGACATAGTGCCGTACTTAGGGAGTACAGACAAATTATAGTATGGCTGTTTCGATTAAGTAATTTAGAATTCATCGCTCCTTGTAGCCAATTAGGGAGTGATGGGCACCTCTGTAGCTTTCACAGTGCACTTAAAGCCAAGCAAGATTTTTATCACAGTGAAATTTAAGTTTAGATTACTGCAGCAGTAAATTTGTATGTGTGTTTGTGTATGTGCATATAGTCTTGCAAAAGGACTTTGGAATCTTAGCAGTCCTGGACAGAACTTCCAGAACTTCCATTACCTACTTAGCTAGAGAGGTTTTTGTCATGGAAAGCGAATGGATGTTTATTTGCTCAAGGATAAGGTATTGCCATGCAATATCAGTGTGCAGTTTGGACAGCAATAGTGTCACTTCATCTGTTGAAATATTTCACACCTGTAGCTCTTAAGAAGCTCAGCACTATCCACAGCTGGATAAATTTGGAGATTATCCTCCATATTTCCTACATCTGCTCTTGGTCTCTGTGTATTGCACCAAACTGTTTCTTAAACGTTCATGTTGTTTGTTTTATTACCTGGGGACACTAATATGGCCCATGGCCACAAGAAAAAGGTGCTATATTTATGGCTCAGCACCCCTGATGTTAATTTTCAGTACCAAAAGTGGGAGGAAAGCAGGGATTGGGTGCATGACCAGTTGAAAGGTTTTTGTCATCTCGTCATTAGCCAAACAGAGCTAGACTGTTCTGGTGCCAGTGGTTTTCTTTCTAGATGGTCTTTAAAAGAAAATGTCCATGTTTTATTTGAAAGGGATGATCTATGTTTGCTTCAGCTTTTTTATAAGAAGCAGGTTAGCTGAAGTGTACAGTTGTATAATCTGCTGTGCACACACACAAAATATTTAACTTTAATACACTAAAATGGAATAGAAAAAAATCCTGTACAGTTTAGAACATAAAACACCGAGTTGGTTAAATGGAGACTCTCAAAGTTTCCCTGCAGTTATAAAGCCAGCACTTGTAGTAATCATCATGATTTGCTCTTGAAAGTTCTCCCAGGATCTCTCATCTTTACAAAGCCTTTTCTTGGTAAGTTATATCTGCAGTGAAATAAAAAGAAAATTTTCAGAAAGGCCAATCCTAGTAAGAATTTAATAAATGCTGTTTGAGTTCCTGGGTTTAGTGTGTATGTGGGGCTTGCACATACACACAGACAGCGTACAATCAGAAGGCCAGAAGAGGAGGAAAATATAAATAGGCCTTATATTCCCTGAATTCCTACCAGGCTTTAAAATACATAAGTTTTCATATTTTTATGCACTTTTCAGGGAATATACTTTAATGGAAGGAATCACCACTTGCTTCTGTGCACTTGTACTGGTTTTTACACACTTGCAAACTATGCAGAATAGCTGAAATGTTTAGGGGTTTTTTTCTTTCCATTACATGTTAAGGGTGAAGGATACAGCCCTGGGAGTTTTGGAGTGCCTCAGATTGGCCTGCTGGTGTACCTCAATTAGAGTCTGGAGTTAATTGCACCAAAACAGTGATTCAACCCTCTGCTGAGGTGATCTTCATAGTAATACCTATAAATCATGGTGTGCATATTTAATTATTTTTTTTAATTAATCATAATTGAAACCCAAATGTTAGAAACAAATAGTGTTTAGAATTAAGCTCCCTAATCTCCAGTTAGGCATAGAGCAACATTTGAAAAGGCATTATGTGTAACAGGGTTCAAATTCCCCAGGCACACAAATCCATTTATGATCTTTTGAGGAGCAAAATTTAATAATCAAGGCACTACTGTCCTCTTTAAGTAAGTGAAAGTTCCAAGAACTTTTTCAAAATCTAATTTTTACTCAATTATATAAAAAAAAGTTTAGGAACTAAATACTCTAAAAATACTCCTTGTGTTTTAACTATTATTTTTTCCTTCATAGATGAAAGAAGTGATGATTCTCAAGACATTTTTGCCTTTGACTCTACTCACTCACAGCCCAGTATGAGGAAGCACAAAATAGATTTGGCCCTTGAACTTTTTAAAAAGAAGAAAAAACAAAAAGGAGCCACCCAGGACCAGGATTTGATCCCCTCATACACCCTGGGGTGCAGCTGGCCCCAATTCCAGTGCCCAGCATAGAAGTGGGGACACAAATCCTGTGGCCAGTGCCAGGGAAGCACCAACAAGCTCTGAAAAAGTGGGTTGCTTAAAAACCATACCATGAGTTGAAGCAAAAATTTAGTTTTGGAGAGGCTTGGTGGGTTTGTTTCCTCTGTGTAAAAGGAATAGGATAAAATTTAGGATTGTGATGCAGGTATACTCAGTACTACCCTTTGTGAGCTGTGCTGCGTCTCACTGCGTTCTACTGTTCACCCCCAGTTTTTGTAATGGTATCTGTAGTCTGCATTTTTTTGTAGAGCATTTGGTGTACCAGAAGGGCCGTCTTTAAAGTCTGGGATCAAGGATCAGAAAATGTTGGCTCCCTCCAACATTTTAAGTTTAGGGATATATTTCCAATGGATAGTTCTAAATCTTGAGATTTTCCTTTAGTAGTTGCATTGTGTGTAAGGATGGAAACTTGAAATTAAACAAGCAGTTATTGTTCTGTAAATGTGATGTTATTCTGCTTTAAAAAAAAAAACAAACCAAAAAGATGAAAATTATTTAAAATTATCCGTTCTGTGCACACAATGTCAGACTTTTTGTATTTTTTATCTCCCCTGCATCATAATGATCTGAATAAATGCTGTTACATTTTCTCCAGGACACTCAGTACTTTGGTGAAGTCTTATTTTGATTTTCTATGTCTTTCTGACATGATTTTTCCTGCAACTATTCTTTTTAATTAAGGGAGGGTTGAAAACCAATTACTTTTATAATAGCTGCTCTGGTTTTTTGTGAGTGAGCAGAAGGTTTTTTTAATGTAGCAAATCTCTGTTGTTATTCAGCATAATCACTACTGCAGAAAGGAATTCAGATGATGTATACAAACCAGTAGCTCCAAAGCAGTGGATATAGGCTAATACAAAAGACATATTCATGTCTCAAACTAAGGGCTCAGGAAATACATGTGGCACAAAACAACCACAGTCTACAGCACACATGAGAGCCCAACATTTTTGCAATAAAACCTTTGTTGGAAACGCCTGTATGTCCTGTCTATTCTGATACTATGGTTACAGGAAAGTAGATATTTGTCAAGGTGTTTTTCAAAGTCTTTCATGACTATTTAAATATCTAAACATTATGGGGAAAATTGGCCCAGATCACAACTGTGGGGAAACAAAGCAGGATAAGAAAGGCAAGAAAACCATAAAAATCAGATTAGGATGCTATGGCAGAGGCATCAATGTATGAAATTTGGGCTAGAGGCAGATCCCCTAAAGTAACATATACACAGCTAACCTGTGTATATGTTACTTTAGGGGATAAAACTGCCCATGTAGTTAAAATAGAAAAGTTAAGGTATTGCATCTTACTTTAAAAAAACACTTTTTCAGATTTATTCCTACCTTTCACTGAAGGTTTATATCCAACTTCTTAAAATGCCTTTTTGCTCTAAGAATAACAGCAGCAGGGGGAAGTCTCGATGGTCTCAAAGGTCTTTTCCAGCCTAGTTAATTCTGTGATTCTGTGAGTCAGGTGGCTTAACTGCTGTGCCAACAGGCGGAGGAAGTGAGTTTTCCAATAGAGTCTTTCCTTGCCCTGTCCCCCTCTGGTTGCAATGTTTTAAGGTGAGGAGTGGACTTCATGAAAGGAAGCAGGGCCAGGGCAGAACCTGGTTGCTGAGAGGGAGGAAAACCCAGAGTTTTGAAAACTGAAGGACCTGTGTGTGTAATTAAGTGTTTGTGTACTGTTTTTTATATAAAAATGTATTTTACATATTGAAAACAATATATTTTTGCCTTTTGGTTGAGTCTTTTCAGTCACAGCAGCAAAGAAATAAAATTTAAAAGCATTTTATTAATTCTGGGGTTTTTTTCTGTGAGAGTGCTTTGTGTAACAGAATCTCCATTCTTTGAGGATTTCTGTAATGAGTATCAGCAGCTGACTCCACATGGTGTCATTTTTTTTGCATGGGTAAAAATTTTATTGACCAAAGGGCTTGTTTTAAACTGGACACAAGCAGAGCCTGATATGCTGTGTGCATGCCATGTTGCTGTTACCAAATATTCACTGCTTTGTGGTTGGGCACAATTTGAAAGACACTTGGTCTTCACATGCCACTATTTTTGTAGTCTGCTTTTTGAAGGTAGACACACAGTAGGCTTAAATGTGTTCATTACAGTTTGTTTAAGCATGGCAGGTGAAGTCAGTGCTGTTTATTTTCTATGAAAGGTTTATTCTACCAGGGTGGTTACACTGTAATTTGAACAATCTCAACCTCATCATCACAGTACTCAAAATGTAAAGAGCACATGGATGAAATTTATACACCTACATGTGGTAAACTCTAAAACATTTCAACTGCATTAAGGAATCTACTGAAATTAATGTATGGTGTCTTCTGCATGTGTTGGTTTTCTTGTGGGGGATGGGGTTTTTTAATAATGAAAATCATTCTGTTGTCATTTAGGATGAAGCTTATGACAGTGACCTTTGCTGATGGGCAGGTTTTTTGGGGATTTTTTGGTTTGGTTTGGTTAATAGATGTAGCATGATTTTGATGGCTTCTTTGCCTGCTGATCCTCTGTGTGTGTGTGGGTGTGTGGGTGTGTGTACCCCACCTCTTGCTTGCAGCACTGTTAATCTGAGGCTAGAAGAAAAGTGACAGTGACAGAAGTGACGGCTTTGAAATAAGTCTAATTGTATTTACTTTTGATGGGATAGTCCAGCTCAACATCAGCTTTGTGAGGAACTAGAAAAACTGGCAGTATCTCATCTCATATGGGTAGTATCTTGCTTTGGCATTGCAAGCTAAATAAGAAAGACAAAACCCTCCCTAAAATCTGAACACAAACCAAATTCTCACCCCTCTCTTACCTTCTTGAACACAAATGACAGCCATATGTCTGATGGAGTGGAGCAATCACAAACAACTCTATTTCATTCCTTTCATTTCCCAAATTTTGGGAAGATTTATAGTGTTGATACATGTCTGCAGCAATGCCTATTAGCATAATTGCTGCACAGCTAATAGTATCATTTAGAGTTGCTCTTAACTGACATGTTTCAATTTCTTGTTTAACAAGGAGCCATCTAAAGAATATTAATTAAAGTTACGGTTGCACAACTAAGCAACAAAATTGAAAGATGTGTCGCCCGAGAGATTTGACAAAAATGCTAATTAAACTGTTCTTTACTAACTTCATAAGCATGTTAATAATTAGTTGTCTCTACAGTTTGGTACTGACTGAGGGGGGATTTCTTGCTTTATTGTGTATTTGACCATATGTTGATGTTCACCACATCAGTAACCTCTGCCATGAGCTTCTTTATGCCACTGGTTGCTTTCAATTTAAGGTCTTCATATTTGGGCTCTGTATGGACTGTTATGATTTTGTGCGTTCATGAATCTCTTCATGTTAACTTGGAAAGTCCTCTTTCCTTTTTTCTTTGGGGTTTTTTGGGGGGGATGGTTTGGTTTGGTTGTTGTTATTGGGTGGGGTTTTGTTTTGGTTTTGGTTTTCTGTGGGTTTTTTACGTAGTCTTCTGCTCTGCTTTCAGGACTTCAGAAATTTCAAAAAGAAATTTAGAGCCTTTTGTCTTTTAACTCTTGGCAAGAGATTTTTTTTTTCAATTATTTTGCCTGTTGAAGTAGAGATTAATGTTTATCTTTTCTGATACCAAGCACACAAATGTCTCAACACCCCCATCCCCTGGCACAGTGCAGTTTTATTTTGCTGGATGGCCAAGGAGCAATGAGATTTGGATGGAGGTTGTATTTTTCTCCCTTCTCCACCAAACCAGATCCTCTCTGTCAATTTTAGTCTGATTATAAGAGACGATGTTGAAAGTGTTGAAACATCCTCACCGCTCTTCCCAAATACCTGACTTCTTCCTAAGGGCCTCCTACCCCATTTTCCTTCACCAGTGGTTCTCCATATGTGGTTTTGTCTGTGTGCTTTGCAGGGGAGGCAAAAGAATGAAAAATGGGAAAGGAGGGAGTGTAGTTGCCTTCCCACCCTGACCTACACTCCTCACCACACAGAGGGCACTGCATTATCTGGAGCAGTTCTGGGAGCGGGGGCACGATCTGAGGCACAGCAGGTGGATGCCAGACTATGCTGGAAGAGTATAGGTGGCTAAATTAACACAGTTAAGTATAATTTCTGCTGCATATATTTAAAAGTTCAAGCTATGTCCCTGGATGGAGAGAAAAGTGCTTAGCAAAGCTCAAGGACTGGGTTTTCATCTGTGGTAAGAGATGACAAGGAGTGGGAAAATATGTCAGTAAATTTGTGATTAGTTGAGAAATCGTATTCTAGGAAAATTGAGATTTTCTGGGAATTTATTCTTCTGAGTAGTTTTGGCAGAAACAAAGTGACACAATCTTTTGGAAATGTCAAAGCTAATAATTTTAACTTCAAAAAATATTAAAGGATGTTTATAATAAAAGACAATGGAATGAAGGTTGTAATAATCATCAGACAGTGGAATGAAGGTTGTAATAATCATCATGGAGATGGTCTCTAGCTGCTACCTTCCAGGTTACAGTGGTTTCTCAGGATGTGGAAGATGCAGCTTCACAAACCTGTGGAGTGCACTCAGTGGCTGTATCTACGCTGACAGCACTTTTGAACATTGCTGGAATACCTACAAGTGTGACAAATCTGCAGGAGAAGATGTGTAGAGCAATTTGGATGATGTGAAGAATCTGGCTGTCCATGCTGTGAATCAGTCCGGGGACTTTTGCTTCTGACTAGCTCAGGTCTGGCCATTTGCATAGCTTCTGTTAGCACCTGGAATGCAATAGTAGAGAAACAGACTTTCCTGTTCAGTTTCATCCCATTCCGTGCACTCTAAGATTCTTGGATGCACACTCTGGTAGGTGGCACCTGGCAGGTTATCAGTGAGGAGGTGCACTCCTCCCGTGAGCGAAGGCAGTGTAGGTGTACATCTGCTCAATCACATCCTAAAGCAAGGGGCTGCAACCCACGATGCTTCGAGCTGGGAGCAGACACTGTGTTGTTTATTCAGGTGACTACAAAACTGTGCTTCTGTACCTACAAACTTGGTCTGGTTCCATCAACCTGAGCAAGTGAGAGCAGTAGACTTTAGAGGATGGCTCTGTGACACCCCTTTTCATGAATGTTCAAGTCCCTCTACCCAGAACTCATGGAGAGATGAGGAACCCATGCAGAAGCTGCCTTATCAGTAACTTACTGTACAGCACATTGCCGTCACCTGCTTTAATCCCACACCACCGCTGCTCCCACCTGGAGGTGCTGGAGCCATGAGGCAGCACGGGGGGCTCCATGGCTTCACCTCCTCGAGTGATTCCTGAGACTTTCCTGGACGGCTGCGAGGATGGTGAAGGGCCTTGAGGGGAAGCCATATGAGGAGCAGCTGAGGTCACTTGGTCTGTTCAGCCTGGAGGAGACTGAGTGAAGACCTCATTGCAGCTGTAGCTTCCTTATGAGGGGAAAAGGAGGGGGAGAGACTGATCTCTGTGGTGACAGTGACACGACCCCAAGAGAAGGGCCTGAAGTTGTGTCAGGGGAGGTTTAGCTTGAGTATCAGGATAAGGTTCTTCACCCAGAGGGAGGCTGGGCACTGGAACAGGCTCCCCAGGGAAATGGTCACAGCAGCTGCCTTACAGAGCTCTAGAAGTGTTTGGACAATGCTCTCAGGCACGTGGTGTGACTCTTGGGGATGGTCCTGGGCAAGGCCAGGAGATGGACTCTGTGATACTTGTGGGTCTCTTCCAACTCAGGATATGCTGTGACCTTTCGCAGGGTATGAAACCTGATACCTGCCCAGACTTGACCTGACCTCGCCAGTACGGCCCTAAGTCCCTGGGAGGTGAGGACGCCGCAGTGACAGAGACGACTTCCGCTCCCCGCCCGGCCTCAGCAGCCCCCGCAGGCTCGGCGGGATCCCGGCGGATCCCGGAGCGCTCCTCGCCGGGAGCTCGGCGCGCGCACCGGGCGGGCCCCGCAGCGCCCCC
>VYZT01025298.1:57967-68141 GCA_013400735.1 Pomatostomus ruficeps
CGCCGCCGCTGCCGCCGGGCGTCGACACCGGCGAGGCCGCGGGGACGGGGCCGCCCTGCGCCGCCGGCCTGGCCGGGGGTGACATCAAGATGGAGGTGAGTCGGCTTGGCCCGGCGGGGCCCCCGCGCTCCCCCGGCGGCAGGTGGGACACCCCGGGCCGCGTGGGGCCGCGTGAGACAATGGAGGAGCGGCCGCGGGGCCGCACCTGGCAAAGCCGGGCCGCGCTCCTGCCCCGCCGCCCTCCTTTCTGCCGTCTCTCCCGCGGGGAGCGCGGTCCGGCGAGCTGGGGGTGTCTAGGGGGGTTCCCATCCCTCCGCGCCCCCTCCCCGCCGCGCAGGGAGCCCGGGAGTCGCGCTCCTCCTGCAGCCGGGGCACGGGCGAGGAGGCGCTGCGGCCGGGTCACGCCGCGTATTTGTTTTTCACACGGGGCGGCGGGAGCCCCCCGCGCACCCGCAGGCTTTCCCTCCGTTCCTGTCTCCCCGAGACCCAGCCCAGCCGTTGCGCTTCCTGCTCCAGCGGGAGCCAGCCCGGCTTCTGAAAAGCACGAGCGATGTTTGTCTGCTGAAGTGCTTCAAAACTTTTTCTTTTTTTTTTCGGGATAGGGAGACGGGAGACGGTGTGAGGGTTGTTGGAGGGGTTATTTTGGCAACAGGTGCGTATATTCCAGAAATTTCAATGGGTTGGAAATGATTGCCTGGAGATGCTAATTCTATCGCAGCATTGTTTTTTTTAAATGATAGCAGGAAACTGGTCGGTCCTGGTTTCGGCGCTGGGTGTTTTGTACTCTGAGTCACGCTGGGCTGTCCAACCTACTTGATCTAAATAAATTTGCAAATGCCATGTTTTTCGGATGAACAAGTAGCCAGAGCACTGTGGGAAATAAATCCTGCTCGAACCTGCAGAAATAGGGCAATTCCGTGCTGGAGTGTAGCGTGTGGAGGCTGAGAAACGCGTGCTCTCGAGGCGCCCGTGTACGAGAGCTCTCTCTGTGCTGCCAAGTCAGTTCCTTCTTTTACTTTGGGAAAGGATTTCCTGGCATACAGTGAAGTTTGAGTTGGAATGCCCTCTTGATAGTCGTGAGCATCTGAAAGACTGCTTTCCCTGGTCTCCGGCAAAATTGCAGGGTTTTGTCATCTGTGCGGCAGATGATGAGCTCGGATGACCGTGCTGCTCGCTGCTGTGCTTCCCAGGTTAGGCGTTGCGGGAGAAAAGGGAATTTCGAACAGAAGTTCCAACGGTCCTCTGCTTGTGCTCACTGAGTGTTGGTTCAGTCCCGTGGGGGATGAGTAAGAGGAGTTGGTTATGACTTCAGAAGAGCTTTAGCCAAAACTTCTTATGCTCAATTTTTTGTATTTTGACTAGTGAATGAAACTTTTGTGTTAGTATTTTTCTGTTTCCACATGCCTCACCTGCCAGAGGTTTGTGAGGAAATACCCACCGACAAACATCACGTTTCTTTCCAGCCTTTGTTTCATTTGTTTCTTAACTTTCCCTGTTCCATTGTTCTGTATTGGCCAGTAAAGATTGAATTTAGCTCCATTCTTACTTGACTCAATTAAACAGATGGTTAATAAACACTTGAAAGCATCTCATTTGTTTCATTTTCTCACCCTTTCAAGAGTTATTTTGTAGTATGTTACCTTAGCATTGTTTGTCAGGGAAGGATCATCTCCACTGCTTTTAGTTTTAACAACACAAGATGAAAATACATGCAGGAGATGATGTGGAAAGAGTTAGTCTAATAACAGGAGAGACAAAGATAAAAAAGCCCTGATTGGATGGAGTAATTGAAGGCAGTATGTTAAGGATTTGGCAGGAAGGGGATGAGGGAGGACTGCCCCCTCCCAGCCAACTGGGATGGGGCAGTCTTCTGTTGTTAGTACCATGGGTGATAAACATTATTTGATTTAGTAACCTACATAGGGGAAAAATACAGTTTCCTAAATTCCTGCTCAGCTTTCGGGACAAAACTGCAGTCTGGAATCTTGTTTAGATTTGTTCCTTTGATACAGAATAATGAGGGATTGGGGTAATCTGGCAAAAACCTTGAAATTGCCTTCACGTCAGGCCTGGACCTGATGCTTACACAGTCTGCCCCAGAGCCAGCTCCAGGAGGGGTTGGCTGAGCACCCTAGAAGTCGCATGCTGAGCTCCTGGACCACAGCTGTCTCCCTCATTCATGTTGATGTGATGCTTTAATGATGGAGCTAAATCGGATTACAGAGACCCAGCTCTGTCCCTTGCCCCGTGGCAGGGATCTTTGATCCTTCTCCAGGTAATTGTATAGGAAATAAAAAAGAGCTGACTACTATCTATCCACATCAGGTGCCACAGCCAGCTTTTGCTGCTTTGATACAATGTGAAACAAGCTTATCCTTCTTTACAGGTGTGTCTTCCCTTTCTCAGAAATATTTCTTTTTAATCCTTTTTCATCTCAGGAGTCTTTTGATGATGCATCTCTGGTGAAACAGAAAGAAATCCAGGAAACAGATCCTACATATGAAGAGAAAATGGTATGTAATATTTGGGACTATGCACAGCTATTGAGTACTTATGCACTTATTTAAAATAGATTTGAGTTTTCTCTTTGCTTGTTTGAAATATCTTAACTGAAGTTATAAAGTTTTATCTAGCTATTAAAAAACATATAAGTAACTTGAAACAAAAAAATATCCAGAAAAACACTCCTTGGACCCTTCTCCTTGCCAGCATTTTAAAGTCACCTGTAGAGCAGTCCATCCTGTAGGCAAGTGGCATTATGAAGAGTTGAGCATTCAACTTCTCATTCAGAAATGGAAAAATTCTCTAGGAATCTCTTTGTGAAGCTTTAGTTAAGAGTCCTCAGGTTTTTGAAGATGGGTGGTGATTCTGTGCTTCACAAGTTAGAAAGGAGAAAATTTGCTATTTTCCTTACTTTTTATTTTTTTATAATACAGGATCTTTTTAGTTTTTTTAATGTAAGAGATGGATTCACCCATTCCTCACAATCTTATTGTAGTTTCTTTCTCTGTTCCTCCCTGTGTGCCTTTCTTCCTGTTTGTAATTCCAGTGTCTGTGACTCCCATGTGGAATTTCTTCATAGGAAAGTGAAACTGATTCTTATAATTTGCTGCTTCCTGTGTTATTTCTTCTTGCCACTGAAAATAACCCAGTCATCTTCTGCAGATTTCTTTGTGCTACTTTCTGGCACACTGGAGGAAGTGAACTTGGAATTGTCTCATTTAGTCTCTAGACAGACACAATAACAGAGGCAATTGTGTTTTAGAGATGCAGTGAAAAAGAAAATGGGAAGAGTGTCTCTGCGGGTGGAAGGATAGCTCAGGGTTGCAGAGTACAGCCCGTATTCTTCTGTGTCCTGTCTGAAAGACACAGATAATGTTTGTTCATCCCTCAAAAGAACATCCTTAAGTGCATTGAAAGCAAGTGTGGGGATGTGTGTGCGGGGCCAAAACTAGCAGAAGATTCCTCACTAAAATTTTAGAACGAGGAACCTTTTGCAATGCAATCGGCATCTCTTCTACTTCTCTTTTGTACAGCCAGTAAAAAAAGAACTTAAACATAAGGGTCAGCAATTTGGAAAGTAGTGAGATCTTATCTAGTTTAAACCTCAGAAAACTATTACAAAGAAAACAAACAAAACCTATGGAGAATAGACGGGAAAACTTAAGTTTAGTGGATATGAATCATAGCTGTGACATTCAAGCTTAAAATACGCTTAGCATGAGTCTGAGTCCTCTGTGGTACATTGAGATCTCTTTTGTGGTTTCTTTATTCTCTAGCACTTTGTCTCCCTGTCACTTACATAGAGCGGGATCTGCTTGCTCTAAGGAGCAAAACAGATCTCTATGCAGGATCCTCCTATGCTCCAAGGAGGAGAACACTCACAGAGCTGCTATTGTTCTTGCAGAAGCCTGGAATATATGTTCCTTTTTACTAAGAAAACTGACTTCCCATAGCTGTGCTGCAAGTTGCTAAATACCAGGTTATGCTGTGGCAACTGGCAGAATGTCAGAGTGGTTACTGTTAGCCTTGGAGCTGTTTTTGGCTTGTTTGTCTGTTCAGAGTTTGGTGTGGCCTTGGCAAGGTGTGTTTGACTCCAAACGGAACCTGTGTCAAAGAAGCTGAACCTTTCAGATACTAATGTTGTCTGCTGTAATCTTTCTTGCGCAGCAGAAAAAGCAACTCCTATCAAAGGGGGCAGCCTGATGAGTTAGGCTGAGCATATCTAAGGTCTCTGCCACTGAAATAGATGTTCTGGCTTGTAGCTATGAGGTGCTGTGCCCTCAGTGCCCCCTTTGATGCCAGCTCTGTTGCTTATCTGACAGCTCAGGGAGGTGCTGTATCTCACTGAGCAGGCAGGTCACCCGTGCAAGAGGGAACAGTCGTTGCCAGTTTGGTGAGATACTAATGAGTACAATGAAGAATCCTGTGTGTGATGGGTGGAGGGAAATTTCTGGGAGCAGGACTGTCACTTTGGAAAGGAGAAACTGGCCTTATCTAGTGAGACTTTTGCAATCTTTGTGCCAAAGTCAGATTTCAGTCTTGGCACAAGTCTGTCTTGCAGCTTAGGTCTTGCTGCATAGCAAAGATGAGCCTTGGCCCCAAAAAAGAGTATTGAATCTGTCAGCAGAAGGTATATTGATGTTAATCATCTCTTCTTTGGTGTTGTAGTGATGTATATAAAGTAATGTGAATCTGTGTTTAAAAAGTGTTTGTTTGCTTTTTCTTTTGAATGAATACATACTGGAATGTCTCACACTTGTTCCATTTAATTTTCCCTTGTCACCAGCAAACAGACAGAGCAAACAGATTTGAGTATCTGTTGAAGCAGACTGAGCTCTTTGCTCATTTCATTCAGCCTGCTGCTCAGAAAACTCCTACTTCACCTTTAAAAATGAAACCTGGACGTCCACGAATAAAGAAGGATGAGAAACAGAATTTACTGTCAGCTGGCGAGTGAGTGATGACACAGAGACCAACTTATACTATAATTAAGATTTTATTGCACCTTTAAAGTGGAAGTTAAACTTGCTAAGCTTTTTTCCTGTGTTAGTATACGTGCCTTTTTTTTCATCTGCCCACCTGTAAGTTGAGGGTTGCTTAAGAATTCAAGGAATTACAAGATATCTGTGTTGATGCTAAAGATTTCCAGCATGAAGGAAAGCAGGGGCAGAAAAGTAAAGCAGTCGTGGGTCTAAATTGTTAGAGCTCATGGAGAACATCGGTTGCAGGCAGCTTGAAAATTGTAAGTCAAGATATTTGGATTGCCTTCATTGCAGCTTGTATGGCTGCAGTGTTTGGCAGGTGCAGCAGAACTTAAATGCAGTGTTGTTCCCTGTCTTGTAGTTAAAGGCCAGCACTGATGCACACTTTGATCTCTTTCCAGTCACTTTGGGCTGATGTTTGAGTCTGCTGAACATGAATTCTAATGAAGAAACTTACTAGAAAGTTCTTCGGGTGTTTGCATTCTGTATTGCAATATATACATTAATACACATTAGACTTTATTTTGCAGCAAGTTGATGTCTTTTCAGTTTATCCAGAAACTTAGTACTTTCTTGGACTTTTCCAGCTACCGGCACCGTAGAACAGAGCAGGAAGAGGATGAGGAGCTGTTAACGGAAAGCTCCAAGACAACAAATGTCTGCACTCGATTTGAAGAATCTCCATCATGTGTGTTTCCTATTTTTTTTCCCCTGTTCTTTTTCCTCAAAATGTTTAAAATTAACTTGATTTTCATACTCCTTAAGGATAATGAAATAATTTGTCGATACAGGAGAGGAAAGAAAAAATCCAGCACCGATCTTATGGTACAAAATGTATTATTGAGGAACTGCTTATTTTAAGCCAGACTAGAAAGATGGTCCAGTGAGTCTGGTCCCTTAGAAATCCAGTTGCTATATTTTGGTTAATAGGAAAGAGTTTTTACGTCTGTCATCTTTTAATTTTTGCATATGTAACCTATACTGTGATATAATTTAAAGCACCTAACAACTTCCTGTTCATTTAATAGAATTCAGTATTCTGTTGTTTTAAATGTTTGACTGTGTTCTAATTTGGACAGTGGTGATAGAGTTAGAATTTCCATGTGCTTTGGGTTCTTGCAGAAAACAAAGCTGTTGCAGCAGCTTGCAGAAACAAAATTAACATGTTGCTGTCTCCACTCTGCATTGTCCTTGAATTTATTACATGAATTTATTGCTTGACTTTGTTCTGTAGCTTTGGTAATCACTGTCGATTAGCAGCCAACAGATGGTGAAATTCTCTCCTAAGTTTTTGTGTATCTTTTAGTCCATTCTTTGATGTCTTTTAGATGTGAAATGGGGAAAGCTGCGTGATTACCAGATCCGAGGACTGAACTGGCTTATTTCTCTGTATGAAAATGGCATCAATGGCATCCTGGCAGATGAAATGGTATGCACAGAGCCCGTGTTTAGGATCACTTAAGACATGCAATATAATGCCATTTTAGTCCAGCTGTGTATATTATATATGGGAGTTTTAATAACACAAAATGTAATATATAATTTGCCAAATCTTTTTTTTCTGTTGTGTTTAAGGTCACTAATTTTAAAAGTGCCAAAGGTATCTTAATTTAAATAAATTGTGTGGGCAGGTTTCTAAAATAGACATATGGAAAGGGAATATGTCAACCTTTAGGAACATGAAGGTGTTGGTGGAGGGGAGTTGTTCCACAGAATGACATGTCCTCTGTTTTCTTCCTCTCTAAAGTGCAGGTGTTTTGTTATGGTATTCTCAAGCTGCCCTTGTGAGGAGAGTTTCATACACGAAAAGAACAACACATGTGGAAACACTTCCTGTTGTTAGGGCCACATGCAGGATATGAGTGTCCTATATGGATTGATCGCCACAGAACAACTACAGCTGTGGGAATTTTCTGAGAAAAATGGTGCAAACATAGATGTAGCTAGAGAACTGTGTTAAAATTTCTCATACACCGTGACCATGGGCATTTCAGTTGGCACTGGCTATAGTAGCTTTTGCTTCTGTTTTTATTCTTTTTCCCCAAAAGACAAGGGATGAATGCAGAAGAAATTGTAGTAGTTTCACAGGCAGATGTTTTTGTCTCCTTAACAATTTTAGATGTATCTCTTTTTCATAAGGAGTAGAAAAGAAGAAACAAAAATCTAAACTCTAATTAATTTCAGTGTATTGCATGTCCCATATCTTGTAATTTCTGTGTAATAAAACTTCAAGATAAGTTAGAGACAAATGAGTTTAAATTACTGTTTAGTAGCATGCTTCACTTTTAAATGCATCAAGGATTTTCTTAAAACTTACATGCTTGTGAATAGAGGAATTTTTTTTTTTTTTTTGCCAAGTGGAGCAGGCTTGTTTTAACAAAAACACTTGGGAAACTTTATGAGTCCTTGGATTTGTGGTATTCCAAAATCCATCTTGTGTTGACGAGATTAAATATTATTATTAAATAAGTTTTTGTTTATTCTTAATCATCTTGAAGTTATTCATGCTTTTCACACAGCTTATAAACACTTTTCCACATCTTACACCATGTGGATTTTAGTTATTTTGAAGACAGAATCAAATTTTAGAACCAAAAATTACTTGTGCTGATGGTGTTTGGGGATTTTAATTCCTGTGCATTTGAATCATAATATTTTTGAATTACTTAAATTATAGGAATGATCTAGTTTTCCAGGTCTTCCTCAGTTTTGTTTTAGTTAAAATTACATGTTTATCATAGTGTTTTACCAGAAGCTCAGTATTTGTTTTCTTCTTCAACATATGCAGTTTTTTTACACTTGTTTGGCTCTCTCCTCAAAAGAACTGGTATAATTTCTGGCCTGTGAAAGCCTCCTTTTAAAAATTAATTAATAACTTTATTACTATTATAAAGCAGTAATAACATTATTGATCATATATATTATGGTGACACTTAATATTAATGATTAATTAATTGAATAAATTAAAAATTCTTAAGGGTTCTTAATTTATTCACTTTATTTCAAGTTTAAGAGAAAACCTAAGTCCAATTTGTAAATAACTAAAATAACTAAATATCTTGAGTACTCTATAGCCTACAAAATAAAGTTTCAGGAAATAATGTTTCCTTGTACTTTTAACATGGTGTCTTACTTGAAAGGTAAGGCAAAATTCTAACTTCATGATCCAAGGTTTGAAAATGTTACTCTTGCTACTTTGTTTTAATGAAATGTGGGAAACCATGCAAGCCTTTCCTAACCAAGACTGTTATTTATCTCCCTCATGTGTTCAGGCTGCTGTGCCTCCCATGCTACACTCGGAGCTCTCTCTTGGGTTTTCTTAAGGGTGTTTTCTCAGAGGTTTTCTGTTTCCTGACATGTTAATGTATCTCACAGGGCCTTGGGAAGACACTGCAAACAATTTCTCTTCTTGGCTATATGAAACACTACAGAAACATTCCTGGACCTCACATGGTGTTAGTTCCCAAGTCCACTCTGCAGAACTGGATGAATGAATTCAAGAGATGGGTACCAACACTTCGAGCAGTTTGTTTGATTGGTGACAAAGACCAGCGAGTGAGTTTGGATATGGTGGTTTTTTCTGTGTAAATCCAGCATGTGATTTTGCTGTCCTTTCCCTTTCCTTCCCTGAGAAGGATATTACTTGGATTTGTAGTGGTTTAAGACCTACAATGCAGCTTACTTGGGATATAACCAGCTTAGAATTCATGTGTGTGTTGCCCAGCTATTGCTTCATCACTCTATGTTCATAATTTCTTGTTCAAAGATTTGCAGTCTCCTTTGATGAAGGCAGGGCACTATAGACCAATAAAACCCCATGAACCTTAAAACAAGAAAATTGTAACAGTGCTACTGTGTTCTTTTTGCTTTAAATTTGACAAAGCCCCAGTACCTTGCTGTCATTTTGTCACCTAGGCTGCCTTTGTGAGAGATGTGTTGTTGCCTGGAGAATGGGATGTCTGTGTAACATCATATGAAATGCTTATCAAAGAGAAGTCAGTATTCAAAAAGTTCAACTGGAGATACCTTGTTATAGATGAAGCCCACAGGATTAAAAATGAAAAATCAAAGGTAATTTATTTTACGCTGAAAAAAAGATTGGTGTGGGGACTAGTAATGTTTTTATATTTGCTCATGTCTCAATGTCCTTCAGTTATCAGAAATTGTGAGGGAATTCAAGACTACCAACCGGCTGCTATTAACTGGAACTCCACTCCAGAACAACTTACATGAACTCTGGGCACTTCTCAACTTCCTTTTGCCAGATGTCTTTAACTCAGCGGAAGTAAGTCTTCATTTCTGCTAATCAAATTAATTTTGCTGGTTTTCCAGATTTGAAAATAGACCTGGATATGGAAAGTTAGGGGTGTCAGTTACTGATAAGTGATAGCTTGACAGTTAGAAATGTTTATGTTATAGAGCTTTTCATAAAAATAGGCCAAAAAGGGTAATTTGTTCTTTTACCTACTGGCTATGTAAGAGTTGTATTTGTTCACCTTTGTGATGCCATTGCCCCTTGAAAGGAAGCCTCTTACAAACTGATGATTTTGTTCATACAGGATTTCGATTCGTGGTTTGATACAAACAACTGTCTAGGGGATCAAAAACTGGTGGAGCGCCTTCATATGGTGAGTCCTTCTGCCTTTTGAACAAGTGTTGCGTTTATCTAAGTTAAATCCTAAACAATTCTTCTAATGCTTCTTATGATAGACTGTTAGGATAAGAGAGATTATTCCAGAAACTTTCAGTCAAGCAAAATTAAGTCAAAGGACACAGAACCATGTGAAAGATGATTTTGACCTAGTGTTTGAGTCTTCCAAAGAAAGCACATGTATATCCCATGTATAGCAAATCATCTCTCCATATAGGTTGCTTTCTCAGATTGTCTAATAATAGGTCTGGTATCTGTGATAGAGAATATCTGCTCTGTGTTTTGTCTGTTGACCTGATCAGTGTTTCAGTTTGCAGAATGCATTTAATGATGAACCTCTTTCAGGTGCTGCGACCGTTCCTTCTCCGTCGCATCAAGGCTGATGTGGAAAAAAGCTTGCCTCCAAAGAAGGAAGTTAAAATCTATGTGGGCCTCAGCAAAATGCAGCGAGAATGGTAATTAATGCACGTGCTTGACTGGGCTGTGGTTAAGGCACAGAAGGAATGTGCTGTCTGCGACTTGAAGGTTGTGTGAAACT
>VYZT01025300.1:0-19849 GCA_013400735.1 Pomatostomus ruficeps
TAATCTTCTTTTCCCAGTCACTATTCACTTCACTTTTAGCTGCCTTTTTCTCTTTTCTTAGTTATGTGTTTTTACCCATCTTTTTCATCAGTCATGCCCCTCCATAGGGTTTTACAGTGCTTTCTTTCTTTCTTTCATACTCTTTTGCTTTGCTTCCTTTAAGTTTCCCTACAGTTTAGTGTTCAGACCCTGAACAGCTATCGCCCTCTGGATGACTAGTTCCACCATGAACTCTCTCTGGCAGTGCGCTAAAGGCTTCTTCAGAGCTTTGGCCAAGTCCCACAAGCACACTGTCAGCTGATACGAAATCCACTCTTACCCTTTTCCCCAACAGCTGTCTTCATGATCTCCAACTTGAACTTTTGGATGCAGAGGTGGACCTGTATTTTTCCAAAGAGACTATTTAAAACTAGCCAAGCTAATTTATCATTGTCTGTCATGAGATTTAATCTCACTCCCAGGGTTTATATCATACTCTTACAGGCTAAAGAGCAGTTTTTTCTTTGAGCCTAAAGGTGAGGTTATAGTCTTCTGTAAGAGTCTCCTCTCCAGAATATGGTAATAGGGGATAGAAAACTTAACTCATGAAAATTTCATTCTCAAACCTTGACATCTCTGTTTTTCTCTCTTTTGGACATCTCCAGCTGTCGCAGCTTTTTGCTTTGTCTCCACTGCTACTATCTAACATGAGCAACCTTACAATCATTTCACATACAGGTAAAGTACCTTCTGTCTTTTATATCCTACAGTCTCCTATTTTTAACAATACCACCAAAAGCCAAATACAGTTCTACTTAGAGCATTTCTGTTTGGTTCTCTGCTTTTTAAACTCTTAAGGTTGGGTAGAGCCAGTTCAAACCTGACCAGATTTAGTAACAGACACATGGAGTAGTCGACCTGGACATTTTAAGCAACACTGACGTTTGAGGTGACTTGTGACTTCTCTCATCTGGAGTAGATGTCTAAAATCAAGGACTGTTTTCACCTCAACAGTAAAGGTCACTGATTTTGGTGTCTGCAGTGAGGCTCATAAAGTTGGAAGGAGCAAATATAATGGCACAAAGCAGGCAAGTAGGAGTTAGATGTCCATTAAATTAAAAATAAACACAGAAGAGACTACACCTCAGTGTCAGATGGCAGAATAGATCCAAACTTAGCTCTTTGTACTGACCATTGCCACCACACCACAAACACAGAACTTCCTGACATCTTTACCGACTGCTCCTACATGTGAAATGTTCCACTGGTCTAATGGAAAATGAGACTTGCAAGAACATACTGCAAGAAAAGATGTTATTTCAGTGCAACAAGGAAGATTTAACACAAAGAACTGGTAAAATCATGTGGAGTGTAGCAGAAACAAAACCAGATAAACCCCACAAAGAATTAAATTCATAGATTGCCCCTTGAACTCACTCTTTTTTTCATTTGAGCGGACCTTAGATTTCCATCTGGCATTGAGACATTACCTTACTACATTTCTGTATTCTGCAAATAAAGATATGATCTGGAAAAAGCATGACATTAATGATTATTTTTATAGTAATAAGCATATTATCCTCCTCACCTTTCTATACACTCCTTCACAATAGCAAAATTTCCATCTCCTATAGTCCTTCCAACTTTATATCGCTCTGCTATCGATGCTGGAACCTGGAAACCTTCCTCCAACACTTCTGAAAGAATCATTAGTACATTTTTATTGTTAGTGAAGGAAACACAGATGTTGCACATAACATGCATTTTAAGTCCACGGTTTAGGAGCCTGGAAACCATTCAGTCAATATCTCACTTACTGTACAGTGAAACCACGCTGCTGACATCGTATATACTCAACAGGTTTCACGCAGATACAATAATGAAAAATAAGACTTCTGGGGGCTCAAACATACCACCATTTGAGTGTTACGTAGTGTACCATTGCCATTGCAATATGCCCCCAGGACAAAACCAAAATTGTATTTTTTTAATTATGAAAAGGCCTCTGTGATCTGCACAAGCGCAGACCAGCCTCCAAAAAGGGCTGGAACTCCTTGACACAGCATGATTAAATATATGTACCAAAGAAGTCCAACACTCAAGGACTTATTTTATTACATCCTGTAAACTGAGACATCCATAAAACTCCTCATGTGCTAAGTGCTAGTTCTTCCCATCCCCCAATATTAAATATTTAGTTTTTAAACAAATGTTCTCAATAATACTACCTCGCATGCAACCTGGGTACCAGATGTTTAGGTAAAATTGCATTACACAGTGTCTAAGCATATGAAAAGCTTGTAGTTTAATGTGTTTTAGTGCTCATTCCTGTACCATTATTTTTAAATGTACTTGAAATAGTGTTACAAATACCTAACATGCCTCTAAAAGCTGACTGTAAACTGCAGCTGATACAAACTGCCATGTAAGTATTGTAATGTAAAAAACAAAAGCCTCTCAGAAATGTGATTTGTGTTTACACTCTTTAAGACAGTGCATTTAACTGTGTCTTTCTCTGTAATTTGTTCCAGTTTAGTATTAAAAGTGAATATTAGGACACAAGGAGGGTGGGGTTTGTCTGAATTGACAGACAGCATGAAGAGTCATTCTCCAACAGGAGCACAGACACACACACATATATGTAGATGTGCATGTGAGCTGGCAGTGTCCAAGCACACCCTGTCCCTTAGCCAACTTGCTCAAAGCCTTGGCATGGAGTAAGACTATCCATTTCTGAATAAAGACCCAGGACTGCAGTGTGTTCTTTAGTACCATGACAGATGAAGCAAAAATACTGAAATGAGCCAGTCAGCACTGTGATGCTTGCAGAAATAATACCTCGAGTATTCTGCAATAAAAATACCTCTGAGGAGTAATGTCCAGATCAAATCTGATCCAGAGTGAACCTAACTGGTTTGCTAAGGCTGAGGAGCTTCCTCACGGAAAATCATCCAGCCTGCAACGCCCCCACCTTCTCCGGCAGGAAGAATGACTCACTTCCTACACAGCTGCTGTTATCACTACACTGACTGCTTTGAAATGTCAGCCTCCAAATGTTACCTTCTGCAGGGCCATCATTTTCATCCATAGAGCTGCAAACTTTGGTGGATGCTAATGAGGTAGAGGAGCCACTGTGTTGGGAGCTCTGGAAATGGAGACACAAATGAAAACAGATGATTTTTAAGAAGCACAAGCACCCGCAGCACGTTCCAGCTGGACACATGTCCCAGAGAGGCTTCAGTGTTCCCTACGTAAAGTATCAATTTACTTCAATGGAGGGATATGTGGATGCTTGGGAAGAGTCCAAATTTTTCCACTGAAATTACACTTTTGCTAACCTCACGTTACTGGAGCGATCTCTGATCCATCAAGTGCAGCAATGTGCATGCAAGAACACTTTGATGTATGCTCCATTAGTTTCTCCCTATTCCACACACATTTTAGCAGGGAAAACTGAGGAGCCCTACGCCATCTGCAGGCAGGAGACCGTGTTCTCAGAGACCCTATTAACCCAGCAGGAACTAGCGGAACGTAAGTCTGTAGTTGGCTGTGTTACGGACAGAATTCCTCACTTTTACAAACCTCCCTCTGCTGAAATCCTCCCCAGTTTTGTTCTAGAAGGGAGAAATCATTATTGTAATGTATGGACAAAAGAAAATGTCAGGGTGAATAATGGTTGCTGTTTCATGAAAGCATTTGATTGGGGGTAGCTCACTTGAGGTAATGACTCTGTACTTGTACTGTTCTCCAAGGACTTGTCCTGCAAATGTCTGAGCTTGTCTGTACAGCTAATGGGGGGAGGACAGGATGGTGTCTCCATGGTCCCTGGGAGGAAACCCATAGCCACCCACCTTGGATGCCAGAAGTATAGGAGGCAGGATCTCAGCAGGGAAGCCTTCCAAAGCGCCTATCAATGCCTATCAATGACCTACGGACTTTAGGCACAGACTTAAGGAAAACTGCTCCATCATGCATCTAGATGGATGAAACTACACAGACATTTGAGATGGACTAGATTTCACCCAAAACTTTTATCCTGTTGTGCATAACGATTATACAAACACATCTTCAGGATTCTCCTACCTTCAGAGGAAATCAGCAGAAGCTACAAGTGTAATGGCAGCCCTTCAAACTTAAAGCCAAAGTGAGCATTTCCTCAGGTCCTTGTATTGCAACTTAAGTGAAAAATATTCAGCAGATTTTCAAAACTCGAACTTTCTTGGGTTCACATCATTCACATGCTGAAAGTGCTGCAGTATTTCATTATCTTCTTCAATCCATATATTACATAGATTGCAGGCTGTACTTCATGTAACTAACACTATCACTTCCTTATTAGTGTTTGTAAGGTTTTTAGATGCCCACGATCATGGTGCCAATCCACTTTACAAATTAAATACTGATACTTTGGAATTATTTCTCTTGTCTGACACTGAAGAACACAGCTGACGACTGGAGCAAGAGTAACTGAAGTTGCAGCAATTGGGATATTTGCTGAACACCAAGCCAGGGAAAATGCAGTCAGCAGACTTACAAGCTGGCCAGAATGCTGAGTTCATTTGAACAGAGTAACTTTTAATTTCTCCCACAACAGACTAAGGTCAGATGACTTAGACAAAGTCTGAACTTGGCCTATATTTCACTAAATAATCCTGAGAGCTTGTACATCCCATCTACCATGAGATTCTTTACCCTTGTTTCCTTTAATCAACCCCAGTTCCCTCTTTTCATCCAGCCAAGTATTTCTTCTGAGCTTTGACCAGAACTGAAGAACGCATTAATCAATTTTTGGACTGTTTTTGTTGCCTCTTGACAACAGAAGTCAGTACTGAGTGATTTTATGCAGTTTGCTAAGATATTGCTGCCCTTGTTTCACGGTCAGGACGTGTTTATATATGTGCTATTCTTGTGCTAAACTCTGCATGACATCTCAGTAAAAACTTACCTCTGGTTCATTTTTGAACAAATGAGCAGATGTGGATCAAGGTAACAGGGAAATACTAGAAGTTTTCATGCCTGGAGAAGTCACTTTCAAAGCCTATTTTTATACACATGTAATGAGAGAATTGTTTCCTTTACAGTCCTGCTTGTAAAATAAGCAGAAAAAGATGTTCTCTCAACTCATTCTGCTCTGTTTGTTTTCCTAGAAACAGATATCCACTTTCATACTTATTTTCCCACTCCACAGTATTTTCTGAAAGGAATTACAATTTAAATATGTTTAATATTTTCTACTTCTACAGTCAGGAATGAATCATTACAATATTTAAGGGGTACAAACACAAAAAGGTTAGTGCTAGATTTTCAACAGATTATTAAACAGCTACTTTTTTTTCATTTTTTGCACTTCAAATAGTGAGATTACACTTTTAAGTAGATGTTAGGTCAAGGCTGCTGACTGCACAGCACTGCAGCTTCCCTTAGCAGCCTGATGGTTTCTTTACAGTCTTGCACTCATTACTCTCATTTGTGAGAATGGGAGATGAGAAAATTGAGACCTAACTCAGCAGCCACATCTTCTCAGAATGGGTGCCTAGAGACACTCAAATTTCTATTTGAGGACTTAATTTTTCAAGGACCTTAAAACTAGGCTTAGCTGAGAAATGCAATTGCTCAGTCCTTCCAAAATCAGACATCTTCAAAGGCCCATTTCAACAAAGTGCTTTAGCAACTGCTTCAATTTAAAAACAAATAATCTTAATGGTCTACACATGACTGAAATTAAATTGACTCCTAATTATCTCTTAGGCAAACTCCTTAAAATGTATCTAACCTAAGTTTAGTCTAACAGACTGAAAAAAAAGTGGCCATAGAAAATTTAAAGGAAAAAATTGATCTCATGTTTAAAGTGTCTCTATTTCTTTTCTGATTGACACTATAAAAAGATAGGAGGGTTAAGATGATATTCGTTAACTGAAAAAGAACTGAAATGATGCATTAGTAGCATATACTATACCACTGGTCTGCAAAGAAAGCATACGGCCCTTTCGGTGACATCTGCCTGTGAAGCACAGGCATGGAGGCAGAGGCAGAACTTGCCAGTGACAAGGAAGCAGTAGCTAGGAAGATGTGCTAAAAATACACACTGAGACTTTTTAAACTTTAAATAATTATTGAAAAAAATATATAAAAACATACTTTGCATTACCTTTGCTAAACCCCTCCTATTAAAACAAATTGAAAATAAATCAGGAACTGGACATTTGCATACATTCACCAAGTCTGCTGGCAGCCCCCCTTTCACAATTAAAGAGACATTACTGGATAAACATGACACAAATATTCTCATCTTTATTCAGTCCTCTTCAACAACATGCAGGCATTTATTTATTTATCTTTACTTCAGCTAGAAGAACATTTCATTTATTTAGACTTTAATTAGCTCGCTGTTCTCACAAGCTGAAAGCCCTGCGGGTCCAGCAATCCATGTGGGTCTCAGCGTTCCTTCCAGTTGGCTTGCCAATCGTCATGCAGTCTGTCATGCGCGCTGTTGCTCTCACAGATGTGGATCCCATCAGGGATCTTGCAGATGGGGAGGGGGGAAAAACAAACCCTAAACAAGAGTATAATCTCTTCAACACACAGACTTTAATGCAATTAGCTGTTTTAATTTTAAGAGATGCTGAGGTGCTTGGAATGTCATTGCTTTTATACAGATTTAAAAGGGTTCAGTTGCACAGGTTGCCAGCACATGGCCAGTTTTATGGCACACCTTCATAAAAGCAGTGACATAAAAAAATCAGGTCTTTGGTGTAAGAATTTCAGATCCTATTCAGGTTTATATAACACATGGCCAGCACACCATACACCTCACTGATGTGAATGGAAACAATAGGGCTATAGAGTTTCAGCCATGTCTCACTGGGAGATTTATTTAGCAACTGTTTGGTAAACAGTTTGTGTCTCAGTGGAAATTGTGCTAAATCCACAAAAAACTCCCCCAGCAAAATAAAAATTACTGTAATGTCTCTCTCCTGATACTCACCTTTGCCCTAAAGTAATCTTAAAATCCCACTTCAACTAAACAGCAGGAATTATTCTTGTGGACTACTAGTGTTAGCAGTTATGAAAAGAGACTTAAACAAGTATGACCAGGAAGTTTGTTAGTGCAATTCAGATTCCTGAATCTTAAACCCCAAACACTTCATTCTATTTTCTAAACCTTTATTAGCGCATGTGGAGTCTACATAGTCTCTCAACAACAGATTCCTTTGTATTTTTCTAGCATGAAGGAAGCATCTGGAGGAAATGTGAGTAACAGAAATGCACACAGGTGTAACACTACGTTTGGATCTCATGCAGAGTTCTACTCTTTTAGACACGGGCTTAGTGAAGTGAGGACTAAAATCAGTAAACAAAGTCTAAGTTCAGGAAGGAAGCTCAGGAGAAGGGAATTATTAATGTCTTTAAATTATGCCTCCTCAGTTTGTCCCTAGTTCAGAGAACTCTACAGTAAAAATACAAAAAGATAAACATGTTGGTAATATGTGTAAGATGAAGTTCAACTCAGTAAGGAAAAATAATATCAAACCCAAAACTAAGCAGTTAAGCCACCACTTTTGAAGCCCACACTAGTGTTCAGTCTGGTTATAAGAAAACCTTTGCAAGGTAGCTGTTATGACTTCCTGACACTCAGTTCTTTTGTCTAAAGATGATCATGAACAATGGTAAAATAAAGACAACTGTTCAGTGCAGGTATTAGCTTTGAAAGACTTTGAAGGGATCAAAACATTCCTGTAATATGTAACAGTGTTAAGCAAGAAATAAGTGGGTTAATGAACACCAAAATGGTACATCACCAGAGAACAAAAGCAGAGGACAGGTGATTTAAAACAGTAAAGTGATACACTTTGATGCAACTTTTAAGAAGATAAACTGACTTTTTTATTATTCAACTTAGAGAGAATCAAAGGGTTACACTGAAATTCCGCTCCCAACTATATCCAGTGAAAAATGTTTTTGATTTTCTTTTGTTTAACCTTACAATTTTTTTTGCCCAGCCAGCTGAGATGGGAAAAAAGCTTTCACATAAACAGTACAGAGTTGGCAAAAAAATTACTTCATGAAGAAACATGAAATCCACAATTTTCATGCTGAAAGAATGGGACCTAATTGAGTCCAATGTATAGAAAGAGAAATGATGCAATTGTTTTCTTTTCCAGTTTGGATACTGCACTAAACTGGTACATCAGATTCAAATTTATTTATAAACTCTTTCATCTGGAAAGGAACAGTAAAAAATGTATGCAAACCTGCTTACAAAGTTATTCACAATTCTACATTCTGCCCTGCTTTGTTAGACACTTGACTTAAGAGAGGCCCTACACAGGGAAGTGATTTTGTTGTTGTTGTTGTTCATTTATGCAATTCAGGATTTACACAGCTTGAAGAAGAGATAAGTTCAAATGACACAAGGAATTATCTGGCATATTATGAGGGTCTCGTGTTGGTTTTCTTGTTCAAGGGATAGAGGGACAAATGGGAGAGTTTGCAAGGAAATGGAGCTCACAGACTGAAGTTAAATTTGCAAGCTTGAAGCACTTTGTTTTATTATGATCCCCTTACTCAGCTGCAGCATTGGATGTTTATACACTCATTTGATTTGTGTAACAAGACAATTCAGAAAGACCAACATAGTTTCCTACATGGTATTTAACAATAAATTTACATCTAACCTCCACTAGCTCCTAACAGCTGCTTCCAAGGCTGAGCCATAACTAAAACTCTAGGCTCACTCAGCCTTTGGCATCATTCAGAAAAAGATTGATGATATTAAAAAAGAAGTATCAGATTCATGGTATTGGAAGTTATTACTGTCATTTCTGTATCCTTATTGTAGTTAACATAAAAAGTTACATGTGCAGTGATGCAATGTGAAAGTTTCCTTTTACCTCTTCTAAAGTTATACACAGGTAAAATTTTCCTCTCAACTACAGAATAAAAATTGAAAAGCTACCAACTAAAGGAGGTTCTTATTTCTTCCACCTAATTAAGGGCGCAGCAAAATAACCACTTTACTTTAAACTATTTAGTTGTATTTTAAAAGCTCTCCTGGTATTTTAACTGTTTCTTGGTAGAGACAGAAAGTTCAATTATTTTGTTTCTACTCTTCCCAGTTTCTATCATATTGTTTCCTTTCCACGTGTGTACACCTTTTTTAGGCAGACCTATTTACCAGCAATCAAGAGCATTTTAAAACTGTAACTTTTATCAGGCCCACAGTTCCCTCCAGGAAAGTGTCTGAACATCAGCTGAGGCATCAGGCTGGCAGATGACATGTCAGAAATTGTAACATCTCTCTTCCCCCACCCTGCCAAACAAGAAATAAAACTAGGCTATGGATGTGCATTTTTGAAGAGTGGAAAGATGTATCACAAAATTAGGTACTTATTTTAAAACACGCCAGGTATGTTTCAGTACTATTAGCTTTTCACAAGCGTATTTTCCTAATACTTGTCTTAGAAGAAGTGCTGCTGGGGCTGAGATGTTGATAGGGAGCTGGTATTCTACTAATTCCCCACTTCATACTTCAAATCCATCCCATCATGTGCACACGAAGTTACCCATAAGTAATTCAAGGCAGTTATATTTACTGTCTTCACAACACCCACTACAAACCAAATTCCTCCTTGAAGCATTTTTTATATCTACACACTAAAGCCCAGAGTTTATTACTAAAAAAAGACACTGAATGCATCTACTGTTTAAAGGAATCCATTAGGATGCATAAATCCCATATGCTTACACTAAGGTTAGATGGACAATGTTGATCCAAAATGAACAAGGAATACCAACTGCAAGTATTTGGTTAAAGTCTGTTAATCATGTTTGCAAAATAAATTCTCTGAACAGTGTGTATTTTTAATATATATTTATTACATCACTTACAATAATCTACATTAATGTTGAATCTAGCAAAATAACAAATTGCAACCAGGATGACATGGTCAAATATGAAACACAAGTACAATACAGTATGATGAAACAATGGCACAAAAATGAAGGTGATTTTCTTCAGCTGATTATAAGAAGTAAAACATTCATTGGCGTTTATTTTGCAAGTTTTACATTTCTTGTTGATAAATCAACAGCTTTCTTTTTGGTTTCCTGCATCACATTAATACAAAAATGATATACTTTTAAAAGCAAATATCTGAGCACTTTTCATTAAAAAAAATAATTGTATGCATAACTTTGTAAAATCTTAAACTTATGCTGTGAATGTGCCAATATTTACAATATCATAGTGCAACTAAGAAAATGAAGAGGCCTTAGCACAAACATTGTTAGCTCCTCTTTCACTAGAGTCCAAATTCCAAAACACTGTATTGCAGGGCAAACCACAACCTAATTACCCCATATAACACCGGACAACAAGTACACGCTGAATATAGCACGGCTTTCTCCACACTTCACTGCGGAGGGTTAATTTAAGCAAACTCGAATACAGTCACCATGCGCAACCACAGACACAAAACCGCATGCGAGCGCGAGCGCCGCGGGTGTGTTCAGCCCTGCGCTCACGAGTGTGGACACAACGCAGGCCTCACCTACGGACCCACTGCCTCCGTGGGGGCTCGGGGCGCCCAGCCAGCCTGGGAGCAGCCTGGGAGCCGGAGAGGGGCAAACTGAGCCAGCCACAAGGTGCCACGGCAGCAAGCACAGCTCAGAGTGGCCCCTGCCCCGCTCAGCAGACCCTGCTTCCTGGATGGAAGGGGCTTTTCTGGGGGCAGCACACCTGTTTCCAAAAAGGGTGACAACCACTCGCTTGCTTTGCTCTGCACCTAAAGGTATTGCTGGCTGTGCTTCATAAAGTTACTTTTCATCACTCATAGTTACAAGCTCTTGTCACTAGCAGACAGAACTGAAAGTGAAGATTAAATAAAAACCAATCTTGCATTTGGTTGCACACCACTAATTGGATACAAGAAAAAGGACAGACAACATTAATCTATGCATTCATCAAGTGAAGAGGTAATTTAGCACCAGAAAGATTTTCTGCCTGTTCATTTCTCTACATTTTTGACAGAAAGAGTAAACTTGATCAGAGGTTCTTTTCTATGTTACTGTTAATTCATTTTACATTCAGAGTGCAGTTTTTGTAACATATGCCCTATATAAAGTTCACACTGCAGTGTGAATTATGAAACTGCAGAAGAAAACACTATTATTTATCTCAATTTTTACTCCACACAATCTCAATCCAGTTGTTCTTCTTGGCTGTTGAACATTATATGTCCTTTCTTATCATATTCCTTTATAGCCACAATATTAATACCCCTGAATTTTCACCTTTCAGCCAAATATGCCATGTGAAAATGATTTGAAGAGAAAGATAACTAAATAGAATGTGCTGACGCTAAGTTATTTTACAAATTGGAAAGCAATTTTCAGATTGCATAATGAATGTTAAAGATGTTACTGATTTCAACAAAAGAACTTCTAATTTTGCATGACTGGATGCACTGCAGAACAGTACAGTTCAAGAGGAGGCATAAGACTGAACATGTCAAAAGTTTCGATTTTCAAACTCCAATTTAGGATTAATGTTTTATCTGTGTGTATGTATTTGTGCGTAAAGTTCTATCCTTCCCACCTTGGAGTCAACAGTGGGTTTACCACTAACTTCTGGTCAGTTTGAACTTAGCCCTTGTTGGTAGATGTGATCTCTTAAAATTGTACAAAATTCCTTGGGATAGCTGCTCAGCAAGTACTGGTTGGTGCAGCTCCGCCGACCGTAACAGAACTGTAGTGAATCCCACCAGATGTGCGTCCTCCTGTTGAAACATTTTCCCCACTTATTTGTTTAAAGTCACAAACGTGACATACCACAGCGCATGGGTTCCAAAGCCATTAATCTATGTACGTGTGTATGTGTGCATAAACATAAACATACACGTTCTGTGCTTCACATGTGAACTGCTTGTTGCACAAAAAGAAGAAAAGAGATTCAAAAAAACAAAATGAAACAAAGTTGCAGAAAGCATTAAGGAAATAATCGCAAGTATTCATAAAGCTCAAAGGGAAGCAAAGCTTTCACAATCTATACAAGACTCTTTAGCTACATCATAATCACCTTAGAGTAGGCACAAATAATGCAGCATACAGAGAACTATCAGAGGTTCAAACACTATAAAGTTGCTTAAGCTATTCCATTATTTAATGCAGTTGATGAAATCTAGGAACAAACTAAAACCTGTGCTGCTGCAAGCAGAACTACAGCAACAAGGAACACAATTTCAGTTTCACCCATAAACTGAAACCTTCTGGTCTTGCTCAAAAGAAACATTTCATTTCTGTTCATGTATAATGGGAATTACATTCCACACAAAAAAGGATCTCAAAGTCTATAAACAGTGTACCTTTTCAATCTCTAAGGGACTTTCATTCGTTAAATGAAATATTAATGATACGTCTTGCCCCTGAATAGCCCCTTAATACAAGTCATATGCTGAAATGATTAAATGTTATGGACTAGCGTATTCTTTTTTTAAACAGTCTTGATGGAGAACTCACTATGATAACAATTACTGATATAAGATCCATTTTTCTTTTCCACAGCTAAGCAAAGCCGTGGGATTCAGGTTTGCTGGCAATCTGTGCTCCCTGTGCAGAATAAACATTCTTAATAAACTGCCTAAAGCAGCAGTAGCCTATATGGGAGAAGAGAGGGAAAACAAAATTCCTGGAATTTATTTTCTTTACAGGAAAAAACAATTTTTAAAATGTCAGTGAGGATTTCATTCAATCTGGTCAAGTTGCCTGAATTTTTGAAAACTGATCTCAACGCACCTTTATATAATATGCATTTCTCAGGATCAAGTAATACATTTTGCAAAGACATTCCCTCATAACAGCCAGAAATACAAGTAACTTCACAGCTGTGAACTTTTTCAGTAGAACAGGGCAGCCTTAGGATTAGGCTATGGGGTAAGGAATGGACTGTTCTTATGGCTGGGAACAGTTCTAGATTGAAGTCTGAAGAAGGAATGGCAAAACATGCATTTCAAAAGGGAATGACCCGATTGCTTTGGCAAACCTGCCAGATCTGTGACTTTCTCTCCAGGTGATACTGGAACTAGGTATTGGAAACAGAGAAGGTAAGTTTTGTATTCTGCTGCCTCTTTATTTCTTTTTGCAAATATCCTCAGAAAAGAAAATTAAGTTGATACAGTGGAGCCATGACATCACATGCCAACATTTTCCATCTGCTGAATTTTACTATGGACAAATCAGTCTAAAGGAATTATTTCACTACATTTAGACGTTGGCATGTGGCAGCTAAACCTTTTCTGCATTTAAGTAAATTTTCCTAATTCCAAAATATCTTAGATCATCACTAAGTAGCTTAAAAATATAATCTCTATAGATTTTCGTTGAGAATCAGAAACACACTGATTTCTAATTCTTAAATCATTAGTATTTCAGAAAATGAAAGGTATAAGACTGCAAAAGTGTGTGAGCACTACACTATGGGCTTAAATACAACAAACAATGGGAAATATTGCTATTATGTAAATTAAGTAGACTAACATTCTCACAATAAAGCAGCAGAAAACAAACAAAAATTAGCAGATATTTGTTAAGCAACTGGTTATAATGCGCGACCTACTTTAACACTAAAGGAGTTTTGCATATTCATGCTGTACAAAAAGAGCACCTCTAGATACTGCGAAAACAGAAAAATTAGGTCAATAGGAGGATGATTTACAGTATCACCATTTCTGTAGGCTTTCATTTTAAAATGCACAAAATGTCTTCTTATAGCAAATAAAAAATGATGTTCCCATTCCTAACATGAATGAAAATAATCAATTACTTTCTCAGGCAAAATACATTTTTCCTAAAGGTGTCATCATATGTATGTCAGATGACGCTGCTAGCCAACAGGCCCTCGTATTTCCTCGGTCAGAAATCTGTCCATATTTACTTGCAACACATGGATGATTAGCATTAACAGCTCTTGCCAGGTAAAACATTCATAATGCCTGTGAACACCCTTCTGTTTACAGTCATCAGATGGCAACGGAGTGAAGAGAATTTGAACATTGCTTTGAAAGAATTTACTTTTGTCCTGTGACCACACAGGATTTCTTCACTTTCTTTTCATTTAGATAAAAAGACTAAACTTAAGAGTGTTCCAAGTGTGCGTGTTGGGATCAGATGGTGTGGTGCAAGCAGTTTAATATGGCAGGTTTCTTCTCCTCTGCATTTTACCTATTCGTTGGTAAAAGCAAAGTACTCATTAACTGTTCATACCAAAATGAATAAAGATACATATGGTAAAAACAGAACATATAATCAGTACCTTAGATGATAAAAATAGTGCTATTCATAAATGTGCCCACTATGGATTTGTGTGTTATATTCATGCTATCCAATCTTTGTGCCTTTAAGTATGCACAATGCTGTTCTGGATTTGATGGACATATTCAATGGCTCATTCATTACAAATTCTTGCATTAAAATGCAGTGATAAAGCCAAAAAATACCCCCACACACTAGAATTAATTTGGCCCCATGTTGTTAATATTAAATATGCAAAACTCTTTTGTGTGATTCACTATTACTGTAAATTAGCAGCTATTTTCTTTAAAAATGTTAAACCTTCATCAAATCACAAACCATAAACATTGTTCCATTTTCTCTTTTACACTGAGTCTCCTACTGAATCCATATCATCCGAAGAGAGTGGGCGATACAGGTCCTGTAAGATGAAGTGCAGTATAGATTTGTTTATTGTGTTTGATTTGTTGCACTGCAACTGTCTTATATTCTTTTTGTTACTGTGGACCAGAAGACATTACTTAACAAAAAATACACATATTCTATATATTCATATTGTTGTCTTAATGTCATATTATTATTTTTTTAACCCAAAAATAGACAGTTAGTAAATAAAGATGAAGTTTCAATGTACAACATATTCTCAGAGGCAATTATTTTTTTTCTTTGAGTCTTTCCTATTAAACACTATTCAAACAATATTTTTCTGTTCTGGAGAGTCTTCTAATGGTTTGGAAACTTGGAAACATTAATTTAATCTCAAAGGGAATGTATTTCCCTTTTGACTGTTCCGCAGTGGCAGAGTAAGTGTTTACCTTATCTAAGGTAATAAAAACTTGCCACCCACTGGTGACACAGCATGGATGCAGCAACATTTGACCCCTGGCCTGCTGACACAGATACTGCCATGGCCTGTGTCACACTGAGAACGGCATCCCTTTCCCACAGCTCCTCTGTGTCCGTGTGTATGTACAAAAAGAGAGCGTGTTTTACCCTTGTCCCCCCAGCACTGTCTCTTTCTGTCGGTAGCCAAGCAACCAGCTCATGACAGCAGAGGGAGAGTCTGAGTGTACAGATCCACTTCATTCTTTCAACACACTGATCCTCTGATGGATCAGATAATCCTCAAATGCCAGAGGTGTAATGGGATGATACATTGCCCTATCCCGCCTACACAGCACAACAATCCTCATCGAGACACACCATAGCACAGAATGAAAGTTCAAGAAAGAGAAGGGGTAGAGAGCAGGGTGCTGTCTTTCTAAGGTGAATTAAGCACAACTGATGGTTCAGAGGGGTTCTGATTGGGCAGGTGCCCAGCACATCTCATAGCCATTCTATGATATCTTTAAGGTGTTCTGGGGGATCCTTTCCCTATATAACATATGAACAAATTGCAACAAAAAACCCTATAAGACAAAGTACAAGAAAACATGAGAATGGGAAAGCTGATGGAGCCAGCTTTTGGGTTGACCTTGGATGGATTTGTTTTGCTTTTTTTAACCACAGTAAGATAACTGAGACAATAAATAAACAAACCTGAACGCTCTACTACAAAAAATGAAAATGATAAAATGAATGCTTCACAAATTTCAAATTTCCAAGGATCTCAATAACCAATGCGGGTTTATATTTTACTTGCAGGAATGATGTAAAAGGGATTTAAGTACTTTAAAGGGGAGTTTGATTCCCTAGAATGCTTATTCTGCACGTATTCTGTCAATGGGCGTGTATACACACAGTAGAAGACATTAGACTGGGAGAGTGAAAATCAGATCTTAAATACGTTTCTATTTTGTTGCGAACAATCTAGACAAGAGAAGAATTTTAACAGATAAGACCATCTTATTCTGAATACTAACTAGTTAGTTAATTATTAAAATTTCTTTTGAGAATATAGTTTGGGAATTTCTAATACATAGTACAGAAAAAAAAATCTTTTGATTTGCTAGAGAGAGCAACACCCGAAACTTTTGAATAGTATCTCCCAGGTGACTGCTCTTGCTTCTGAATATAAAAAAAATATTCATTTGGAACTGACAAAGAAGATATTTCTGACTTTTAATATTTAGAGAATATTTTTGTGTTTATTTTAATAACTCTATGATTGCTTTAAAGCAAAATCATTCACAAGGTTTCAGTGTCATTTTCTCTGCTTTTTCATCTGCTTTTAAATACTTGAAAGTCTTAAAAAGTTTTCCTTTCTGAAAGAAGTTTCCTTGCCTATAATTAGCCAGAGAGCTGTGTTTCTTGAAATTATGAGGAGAATCTATTTATTATTTTGCATAAATTTACAAGAAGACAAAAATTGCTGAATGAATCAGACTTCTTGGCTACATACAACTCAGAAAATCCTTATATACATAGAACTTAACCTGTCTAATCACTCAAGAGGTACCTTAAATATATCTTTTTTTTATTCTATAGGTTGCAATCTCTAGGAACATAGAAAAAATGTTTTAATTTTTTTTTCTAAATTCCATTTCACCTTTTCTGAGTCTGCATAGTTAACTGCACTCTGTTTCAGCAGGAACTACATTTGTGCGCAACACAATAACTCTACTTCAAACTGCTATTTCAAACCTGAATTTCAAATATATTAGTCCTCTGGGGAAAAAACTAGATCATAATGCCATTCTTAACAATTTAAAAACTAGAATCTTGATTTCCTATTTAAGAATAAAGAAATAATTAAACTGCAAGAAGGCGTAACTATAGCACACAGCCTACTAGTTAAAATATTCAGAAGCTGAAAATTGATTGACAGTTAGCTAAGATAGCTGATAAATTGTTCCTAGTTCACTTTCAACTTCGTGAATTACACCCATGAAATTAATCTTTCAAATCTTACTTTCTTCAAATATAGACTGAGTTTCACACAAGATTATAAAAATATAACTTTCACTGGCTTCTGAATTTCTGGAACCACTCAGTCACATACATATGCAAATGAGAAAGAATAAACTTTATCTTTTTATATTCTGGCTTTTAAGGGTACAAAATTTTATCTATCGGGTTACAAGAGTACTGTTTTCCTGAGTACGTACCACAGCTGCATTTTTGGTTTTATTTACATTAATGGAAAGCCTTCCTTCAAAGGCCAGAATTTATTTTTTAAGAAGATGAGTGATGAAACGACAGTAAGATGATTAATCCCTATTTAGAGCTGCCTAATGCACTCCACAGGTCTTTACTAGCCCCAGGAAGAAGTCCCTCCTTTTGTGGAAGTACCTTGCTTTGGTGCCCCTGAATGCAAAAGCATGACTTCCTCTCACCTGTGCTTCCCAGGAAAAGCACCGGCAGCCTGCCTAGACCCCTTGGCACTGTGACATCCCAAGCCTACAACTCCCTCACAGCACTGGATGGGGATGCTGAAGAGTTGATTAATTAATTAAGTCAAGGGGGACCAGGCTAGGCTAGAGGAAATGTTCCTGTTGCCTTCCAGCCCAAGTACCTACCACTGGCATCCTGTGTACCTGATGGCATGAGAGAACAGGAACTCCTCTAACTCTAACTGCACAGAGAGAGGCACAGAAACCCCCAAATTACACAGCTGAGCTGGTGTTCCCAGGACCCAGCATCTTATTTCAGTTCTAAAGCAGTAGCTCCCTCAAACTCCAGGTAAAGAGAAGAAAGACAGACCCAGCCATCACCTTCAACCCCAAATCACAGCTACAGCAACCAACATTCTTCTTTCAGGGCAGGAACGCCTCACCTCTCAACACTGGGGACAAGATGGGAACTTAAATCCATCTCTTCTCCCTTGTGTCTACCACATCATACCAGCATTTCAACAACCTCCTAGGGAATAAACCTCATCCTGCAGTTGGCTTGTCAGCCCTGTAGCGGAAGCCACCAAAGACAAAACAGAATGCTTTGGGTTCAAATTTGGTTTATGACGATACGGTACATAAAAGAACCTCTCCTCTAGGCAAAATTTCAATGACAAGACACAAAAGACAGTACTAAAACTAAATAGAACACCATTTATACTGCTAACAATGAAATTGTGATATGCAAGCACTGCTTAATGCCTAATTTACTCATTGGAATGAACATTATAACCTTTAGTGACACAATCATATGTTTTTACACTGAACTTCTAACTCATTCACTTCACAAGTTAAACGTGAAAGCAGATGAAATAAATTCTCAGACTGAGTGTAAAGTTTCCATCCCTGAACTTCTGAGAAGTTGAATTTGTAATCTAAATAATTATTGCAATGCATTTTAGATGATTGCAATCTAATTTTACATGAATATATTCCATGTTTCATCAGGTAAAAAAAATAAATCTGTCTAAAATAAAGCCAGACAAGCATGAAAGGTCCCCTGCCGAGGTCAAGGGGACTGAACATGAATATCGGAGAAGAGAATTCAACTCCCTAACAATGTCTTATCTCTCCTGTAGTTTACTTCAATATTTATTTTCTCTGTAGTTAGCAGTCTGATTTTGTTACTGCTACATAGCACTTTGCATCCATAATACTGCCACTCGGTGATCCTATTACACTTACACATAAAAAGAAGCCCATCTGCTCTCCTCTTCACATCTGAAAGTCAGAAATCTTGTGCCTAGAAACCCCTTGTGTCTAATGGTGCTGATCACATGGTTCCCACTCACCCTTCCACAAACGTTAGCAGAAAAACATCTCTTCACTGTGGAGAGCGAAGCATCAGTGGTGAGAAAGAAAGTTTAGGAAAGCTACCAGTGAAAAGAGACAGCCTTACAGCAAATGCAAATCCAAGGTAAACTGGTATCATCCATCTAAACAGACGCCCTCACATCACCAATGTATAATTCATTTAGAAGACTCTTTGTTCCCTCTTCAGTGACTTATTAATGATTCATTAATAAGCCTTGAGAGCAAGAACAAACAGGTGGGGAAGACATTGCATTCAAGAAGATTTTAGCACCAGCTTACCCACTGGAACTTGCATCTTCCCTGTCTGTGTATTGGATGGTGAAACCCATGACACTACCCTGAGGCTCCCAGCTGCTGCTCTCTGGCTGGCCCTACACTGCACAATCACAGTTGGCTTCTGTGTTTGTAATCAAGCCACGGCAGAAACCCATGGCTGTGTATCCCAGATGGAGGTAAGACGTGGGCATGCACATTCCTCAGCTCCCTGGCATATATCAAAAGGGTCCGCAGTCTAGAAGGGAGTCGTGTGGTGCTACAGCTGTTCCTGACCTTGGTATCTGGGGAATCTGGTCTGCACCAGCCCCTAAAGTCAAGCACTGCCAATTTTGTATATAATCCCCTTATTTTGAGAGACACAAATTATGTCTTTATTTAAAAACTGAAAAGGCAGAAAAAGCATGTGTTCAAACTCTGTTTATAAACAAGTCTGAGATACAGAGTACTGCCTTAGGGATGCTTTCATTGAGAACTGACCACACTTCAGAAAACAGCAGAAAATACACAGACATCTGTCCTATTGCTTTTAAATAGATACAATTAATTAAATCAGCATGTGGAGCTTTCAGGTTGAACAAGTAATATTTTCTCAGAGGGTTACAGCAATGACATAGGCACTAGCTTAGTTCTGGATGTTTAGGAATATTGTAGATCCCTCCATA
>VYZT01025302.1:0-22030 GCA_013400735.1 Pomatostomus ruficeps
GCTGGAGCAGGCTCCTGTCAGGAGCTGTCATTCTGTGGAGAAAGGAGCCCATACAGGAGTAGGTTTGTTGGCAGGACTTGTCTCATGGGGGAACCACACTAGGGCAGGCTGTGCCTGAAGGATGGATCCCATGGAAGTGACACATGCTGAGGAAGTTTGTGAAAAACTGTGCCCTGTGGAAAGGACTCACATTGGAGAAGTTCGTGGAAGACTATCCACTGTGGGAGGAACCCGACACTTGATCAGGGCAAGAGAGTAAGGAGGAAGCAGTGGCAGAGACAATATGTGATGAAGAGACTGCAGCTTCTATTCCATGTCTCCCTATAGCACTGGAGTGGGAGGAAGTAAAGAATTGGGGGTGAAGTTGAGTCCAGGAAGAAGGGAGAGGTGGGGAAAAGGTGCTATGATATTTATTCTCATTTCTTATTTTCCTACTTTGATTTGATTGGCAATAAATTATATTCTTTTTCCCAAGTCAAGTCGGTTTTGCCCATGACAGTAATTGGTGGGTGATATCTCCCTGTCCTTATCTCAGCCCCAGAGCCTGTCTTCACATTTTTTTCCCCTATCCAGCAAGGGATTGATAAAGCATCTTGGTGATGCACCTGGAAGATAGCCAAAGTCAACCCATCACACTGCATTTTGGGGGAGATGAAATTTCAATTTTTTACTCTTGTGTCAGCTTAGCTACATCTGTTTTTTCATTGTGTCAGCTTTGGAGGTTCCGTTTACATGAAGCTACCTAAGAAAGAGACTGCTTATTTCCCATCCCCTTAATTCTAATTTAAGAATAGAACATTGACAAACACAGTAAATTAAAAGACCAGTATACAAGCTGGGCTATTCAACTGCATAGGACTATAGTGGCAAGTATTTTCTCTTCATCATATGAAGCAAGAGGAACACCCATAAGGAGTCAGGTACAACAAAGGCAAGAAATTACAATTTGTGGCAATCTACCTTCCACTAAGTTAAGATCAAATTTGATCTATCAGCCTTTCTCCAAGAAAACTTTTATCAAAGGTAGTGTTTTGCTTAAATATATACAAGAGAGTATCAAGTATGAGAGACTGGAATGTTACTGGTTAATGACTCAAAACAATTGGCCATTTGCAAAAGGCAGTGGGTGCTGTGATGAAGATATGCAACGTAACTGTCTAGGTGCAGAGTTTATGCACACCCAACACCAGAGGCTACAAGCTGGCATCATGCCACTGTCCTCTCTTACATAACTGGCTGGGGTGTGAAAGTGTCCCCTGGGAAGTACTGGCACATTTACAGTTGGCCTGAAGGTATTGATCCCTTCTGATGGGTGTAACTGGCTGAACTACACTGATGTGAGAGGCAGCTGTCATGTCTTAGAAGGTGTCATAAACCATGAGGGACCCTCGAAGTGCCCCATGACCCACAGGTGTTAAATCATACAATGTAAAACTCCCCAGTCCAGGAGAGGTACTTGGGTGCTCCCACCTAGCCTGAGCATAAATTAACCCATTCAACTTTGTGTTTCGTGGGCTTGTCCCATCCTCAATGGATCAAGACTGCAACCATTGTCTTGACCAATGAACACTGAAATTGTAACAATTGTCTCATCGCTGGATCCATGGGTGGTCACTATATACCTTTCTACACTTCCTTTGAAAATAAACTTAGCCAACTTTAACTCACCCAGACAATAAGGCATTTACTAGGGCAATGAATGGAGTTTTTACTTTAGTTCTGTAATACATTAAGCTGTGCATGATACTACATCAGTAAATTAAATCTAGGTATTCAGATTAATGTAGAATGAAAAATCATATTGCCATGCTTGCTGCCATTGCTGCTTTTAAGAATTTGTACTGTGTACCATCTGTCCTGTTACTACAGTGGTTCAGCATAAAAAGGAACCCCTTTTAATCTCATTATAAAAATGAAAAATTTCTCATAGTGTGAAATGCTATGGTCCATGTCAGAATACAATTATGGCAATTTTTTGTCAATGACCGGGGTAGCTACAGACTACTGGACATATTAGCAATGAAAAGTCTATGAGAAGATTTAGAACAACTCACAGTTTTGATCTTTCCTTAAAGCAGAAATAAAGAAAACTATTCTGCACACCATAGCTGGAATTATAATTTTTGAAGAGCTGATCATTTGCCATTTTGTACGCCTCTTCCCTCAATCACAGTCACATTACTAGAATAGTGTTTCCTGTGTTAACAATAAGGTGAAATATTCCCACACTTCCTGTGAATTTCAGTTACATCACAGCTTTATTGTCTGTTTTTCATTGAATATCAATTAATAAATAAAATCAATAGAAGACATATTTTTAAAAAATATTTCAGCCCTAAAGATGGATCTTTTGCTACAGTTTCAGGTCAAAGATGAAAAACATTTATAGTGATTTCTGCTGCATAGTGTGATTTAGAGAAAAATAGCAGTTATGATTAGTGTGCAAAATTATTTTTTAACATTATTGTGTCCTCAGAGGTAAAACTAAGAGAAAATAACTTGATTCTCTGAAAATAAGCTTTTTCATTAATATAAGCATGTGTAATACAAGCATCTGTAGAAAAACTTCAGATTCAGAAGAGTGTTGCAAGATTCATGATAATTTTTTTTCTGGTATTTCTCTGTCCAATGTCATAGTATACTAATCAATCACACACCAGCTTTATTACTTACTTCATTATTTGTAAAGAAATATATTTTGCATATCCTCTCCCTATAAATCAGGATTTTCTATATTTTTTTGCAAACAACAACATGGCAGATTTTTCAGGGAAAAAGCTCAGAATCTGAAATATCCTAGAAGCTGCTATTTGTAATGAAATGTCCATCATATGGGTTCTGATGATTACTTTCTGCTGCTTTTGAGAAGTTTCTTAATTCTTGAGACAAGGGCTTTGGACACTGTAGGTAAAGCCAGAAGTCCTCCTGTTGAAGAGATTGCTTTCTTTTATAGGCTTATAAAACAACAGATCCATAACCATCTGTTGGCAAAGTTTGCCTTGGTGAAAAAAACAAAACAAAAAAAGACCCAACTAACCCTCCCACCCAAAAAAGAAAAACAACCTTCCCAAAAAGTAGAAAACCAAACCAAACTGATGTTATTATAGCCTAGACTTACTTTCATATTTCATGAGGTGTCAAGGCTAAGAAAGTGGTTAATGTCACTTTGAAGTAGATTCAAAGGATGGGTTAGCCAAACTTCAAATTGTCTTGGAGAAGTATTTTGTTGTCTCCATGGTGCATTGTTAAATGACAATAGGACTCACAACGTCTTGTGACTTGATTAGGGCAGAAAGGCATCTTAAGTAAGTTGATCTAATTGAGATTTCTGTTTATTGAAAAGATTTATTAATTTTCCAATTGTCAACAAGGAACTGCATTAATTTATTCATGTTAGGACAGAAAAGTTGGTGTGTACTTATATGGTAATGGATGTAATGAAAGTGAGGCTGTAAAGTATTGAGAGCGATGTTACATCTCTCAAGCCTTAAGCATTGACCACTTAGGGTGAAAAAGCCTGGAAATCAGAAAGGAGAGACAATTTTCCTTTGCAGAAAATGCAGACAAATACAGACAAAGCTCACCAAAAGTAAAACTGAGGAGTAACGAGTTCAGTTTCTGGTTAGGGATGCATGTCTACAAACTTCTCCAGGCATTCCATGGTCTTCGTGTTCTTTGAATGTGCAAGACCCTCATCATCAGTGAATCTAGGGACACTGTCTCAACAAATGTCAGCACAACTCTTGTACCACTAAAACCTATTATTTGCAAGGGTTTTTGTTGGCAATAAAGGAGTCCAGTGGCCAGGCTTTGCTCTGTCTTTACTGCTTTGTGTGGTATGGATATATCGTAACACATAATGTTTATGCAGCCCTAGAATATGCATACTACACTAACCAAAATTCAGCCTCTCCTTTTCCTATTGCCACTAATCGAGTCAATAAATAATTGCATGGGTTGTTTGCCTGGATATGCATCCTCTCTAGGCCTCAGAGTGCTTACACAGCTGGAAAAAAGCTCGGTTAAAAAATCAGGTCTGTTTATTTTTGTGAAGTAGGAACATTCCTCTCCTCATTTTGAGGATACATGTAGCGAAGAAATGAAAAGTTCACTACTCATTAAGAAATCATTGGGCTCTGGGGTCTCTTTTGGAAGCTAGACTAAGTAATTTAAAGGAATCTCTACTTTGTGCAGTAAGGATTAAAATAACTGATACAGGTGCAGGAGTTTGTAAGATCCTGGGGAGGGATATGAAGGGGAAAGATTTTTTTCAAACCCATTAGTGATTTTAAAGGCCAAATCTAAGCATGGGTCTAAGCTTCAGCAAAATTAGTGAGACACTTGATTTCAAAGTGAGAGGGGCTTCAAATTGCAGGTAATGCTTTTGCCTCTAAACTTGTGAGAATGGGGTGAAAGCAAGTGAAGCTCACAGCAGACCAGGGACTGCACCAGAACCCTTGCAGGGAGCAGAATCGAGGGCTGCCCATGCTACCTGAGCAACCAGGTCAAACATGTTGCCAGTAATGAAGATCCATTCATTACTATAACATGCAGGCTAGCCCTGTAGATCACTTTCATGGTCTCCAAAGAAGCTGAGCAGTTATCAGTAACGTTCAAAAATCCACTGGAAAGTCATTCATTTCACTTTATAGTCCTAATTAGCCATTTGTATAGTTCTATAATTAAATATGCTCCTTTCTCATCAAGTTTTTCACTTTAGTAATGATACCACTGTGCCACAAACAGGCCCCATGCTGTTTGGTTTGGGACTTATTCATAGCTTTTAATTGGTCACCCAGTGGTTAGCCAATAACCCCTTCTATGGGAAGCAACACTCCGAATGCTGTTAATGGGCTAGAGGCATAGTGATTGCCTCCTGGTACCCAGCAGTACTGGGAATAAAGCAATTTCCTCCACTGTGTTGTGTGCCCAATAGCTAATCCTCTCCACTCCTGAAATGTACACTATTTGGTTATAAGTATTTGTACTGGCTTACTTACCGCTGGGTTGTTAATAGGCAGTGATTCTTCAATGCTCCTTCAGTGAAGTTACAGTCTGGTTGCTGACTGCTAATTAAAATAAGTTTGTACTCTAACACTGCAGCTAAAAGGTAGCAAGGTCATATTACTTAATGCAACAGTCTTTTATTTAACAATATTTATAAAATATTTTTTTGTGTACATTTTCCAGATAGGCAACAGTATTATTGATCATGACAATGTAGTCAAAATGAGCCACAGACCAATCTTCCCTTCCTTGGAGTATGATCACTGGTTTTCCCTGCCTCTGGGTGCACAGTTAAAGAACAGCACATGCATGAAGATTTCTCCTTCAGTCTATTTTTCAGCTTGAAAAATAAATAGTGGGAGATGAGCTAACAATGTTTTAAAAGGACTCAATCTGCCAGGAGTCTTTATAGAAATCAAAACATATTCATGAGCACTGGAGTAATTTTAAACCCAGCAAGATTAAGAGAGCAAAGTGCTTTTGACTTTTAGAAACAAATTTTTTTTATGACTTTTTTTGCTACTAATTTAAAATCCTTTTAGAATAACAACCCTTATCATCAGGGTATCTGCATGTAGTATTCATCTGTTGCATGTGACTTTTTCTTTCTGTTTGCTGCCAGTAGATGACAAGCTCTCTCCAGCAGAAGTAACTGTGGTCCATTTACTTTTGCTTTCTCCTTTACTAACAGGAAGGCTACAGAATTATAACTAGCCATATTCTTAATGAAATTAATGTCTGAGATAGAAATAAAAAGTTATACATTTAAAAAAGTTGCTTACAATCCTTCACTTCTCCATATAATAAAATGGAAGTTCACTTATCTAATGTCTTCAACACAATGTAAAGCACTTCAATTTCAACAAGGTGCTAGCACAATGTGTATTTTAGTTATGGAGAATTTCCAGATTTTTTTTGCTTAAATGAAAGAGACATGGAACTCGGAAATGGGTTCAGTCTTTATAAAAAGTGAATTATTGGGGAACAAATACCATTTTCCCTCCTACCCTCCAATTCTAATATGGATATTCCATGCCAGTTTAAAACAGGCATGCTTTCTGAAGTTTGCATCAATGGAGAATGTACACAGAGCATTACACATCCTCTAGCCACTCCCTGTAAGCTAAAAGAAAACAAAATTGAAACTTTTTCCTGCAGGGCTGCCATTTCTTAATACCAGGCTTTATCTAGTAGCATTGACAGGCAGCATGCTGTTCAACCTCCAACTGATTTTACAGTTCTGAAGAAATTCACGTGACTTTGCGTCATCTTCCTAACCTCTGGAATATAGGTAATAGTTACTAATCAGAAAGAAAAAGAAAAGAAAAGAAAAGAAAAGAAAAGAAAAGAAAAGAAAAGAAAAGAAAAGAAAAGAAAAGAAAAGAAAAGAAAAGAAAAGAAAAGAAAAGAAAAGAAAAATAGATTGTCTGAATTACTGGTATTTTTGGTAACCACAGAATTTTTGAATGCAATTTTTATTAGAAATTTCACTTCTCTGTGTGATTTTTCTTCAGTCTTAATTTGTTTCTGTTTTACAGAACAATAAGACCTTATTAATGTCAAACTCAAACAGACCACATTTTGCATGCTTTTTAAGGTACAAAAGAACACTCTCAGGCTTTTGAAGAAGGCTGATGGTCAGGATCTGTTCAAAATTGATTAGCCTATGTTTTGTGTATGAGACACTATTTTACAAACACTTCTCCTTCTCTGATTCAGGAAACAATTGTGCATGAGAGTAATTTCAGCACATTGAATCCTGTTCAATAGAAATGTTCTTATGCAGATGTGATTGCACAAGTTTCACCTGAGTTTTGACAGACCAGATATAATGGAAAAAAACATTTGGATAAGCATCCTTAAATATCACATTGAATAAAAGATACAGGATTACTTTTAAAATGAACTTTACATAATACTCTAGACAGTATAGTTTAATATTTTTATAGGGCATTCTCTTTGTAATTTGGGTAGCATTCACAAGACCCAGATAAGTATCAACTGTGGATCCCTTTGTGCATTTTATGCATGTACAGAAAAGTTAGAATATTTTTCAAATTGTACAGAACAGAGCCCTGTTGGAGGCGGGGGTGAAAGCAAGAGAAAGGATGCTTTTTGCCCAAAGCTTATCTATCTATCAGTCTACAATTCTTAGCAGAAAATGTGCCCATTATCAGTTCAGTTAGCCTTTTAATTCATCATCATATGATTTGTAAAATATCTAATTATAAAAGGTGATTTTTACATTTAGTATCTTAGCTAGCCTTTCCTCCTGTTCCTCAACCCTTCCAAACCCTGCCCCTGCCCCCTCTCACTGAATCTGTAGAGCATGTGTCACCTCAGGTCATTTGAGCAGGAAGCACACTATTTACTCCCCCTCATAGAAAAAGGAAAGAAACATATTACTTGGTGAATAAAAATACGATTAATTTGTAAGGAAAGTCAATAGAAATATTTTGATTGAATTCCTTAAGTCTTGAATCAGATTCATACCAAATACCAATTAAGACTAGCCATGGGTTCAATCTTCGCAAAAGGTGTGATATTGTTCTGTTTGTTTGAAATATGGACACTCAAGTTCAGAGAGATTAATTTGCTATTATTGTGCAGGAGTTTGTCCTGGAAACTGAAACAGAAGCTGTAACTACTGAATCTCAGACTACTCCCCACCCACCAAGCATAAATATTATGGTTTAACATTTTAGTTCTCTATTCACCCCTATTATGATAGGCATTAATATCTGCCATTATTAAGTTTCTGATCTTTGTGAAGAGAAGATGAACATGTTAAGACCCACATGAAAACTTCCTGTTTCCTATAAGCAGAAGAAAGGTGGATCCCCTTTTTAAATGTAACCAAACCCAAGAAGCTTTGCAAGAGACAGCCCCAGTAGCTGAAGCACTGATTTCAGACACCCAGTGTGGGTTTGCCAGTGAACGTGACTGTGCTGTCAGCACGACCTTATACAGTCACTTAGCACTGCATTACAACGACTCACCAGCCTCAATGTCCCTACTCGGTAGTCTGCTGTTCAGATGTAAGGTAATTTTATTGTCTAAACTTGCATGGTGGGGAACAGCTGACAAATTCTGTACGCAGGAGGGACAGTGTCCATCTGAGTATGTTTAAGGACACTCGGAAAACAAAAGATAACTGGGTGTGTCTGTGGCAGCAAGCAGCAGGAATGTGTGCACCCTTGCTTTGTTAAAAAAAAACCAAACAAACATGCCCAATAGGCAGACTTGGAGATTTGTGTGCAAGAAAACTGCCTGCCACTTTTTATTTCTGTTTTTTTCAAATCAGCAGGACTGGGTGTATTCTTTGCAAATAAACTCGAGTACATCAAAGAATATTGTAGGTTCATATAATCAATTTGTTTTCCTAATGAAAACAGATCCACAATATTGTCTGTTTGGGCTAAAAGGGAAATGATGTTATTATCACCTGGCTGGAAGAGTTAATCTACTCCACCATGCATCATGATTTAATTATTGCTAATTGATCTTAATAGATGGATGTCAAGTCTGGCCTTGCTTGGCTTCAATTATAGCAATTTTGCAGCCTCACTTTGTAGCAGATCTTGGCAAATATCTGATGATTTCTGCCTGTGTCCATTTATGTTGGAGCACTCCTAGATTTAATTAAATGCTACTTGAAAATTTTATGCATTATTGTACCAAGGAGAAAGAGAATGGAGATTTTACAACAGGTATCCTTTGAATATTGTTTGTGTCCATTTCCAGTTAATATAGTATTGGAGCTGTGTCGGTTGCTTTTCTGTTGGTAATTGGTTTGGAAGTTTTAAGGAAGAATGGGTGAAAAACCATGAGATTTTTAAGTCAAACATGTTTGGGAGTTATGCTTTTTTTTTTTTCATTTTCATTTGCTGGAATATACATGTACCACCGCCTTATAAAAAGGAAAGACAAATATGTTATTTTATGAACTAAGAAAATACTCTGACATGAGTTGTTTAGGTTGTCTCCTTTTTGATATTTTTGTTTGCATTCTAAAACAAATTAAAAAACGTGCTCAGGCTGGCTATCCTTGTGGTCACAAGATTAATAAAACAATATAATAGAATTGTAGAACAGTAGAATATGCTGACTTGGAAGGAACTCATCAGGATTATTGAATCCAATTCCTGGCCCTGTGCAGGACACCCCCAGAACCACGCCATGTTCCTGAGAGCATTGTCCAAACACTTCGGGAACTCAGACAGGCTTGGTGCTGTGACCAGTTTCCTGGGAGCCTGTTCCAGTGCTCAACCACCCTTCAGATGAAAAATGTTTTCCTGGCACCTCACCTAAACCTCTCCTGACTCAGCTTCATTCTGTTTCCTTGAATCTTGTCACTGGTCATGAGAGTGAAGTGATTGGCACCTGTTCCTCCTCTTCCTCTTGTGAGGATGTTGAAGAGCACAATGGGGTCTCCCCTCAGTCTCCTCTTCTCCAGGCTGAACAGACCAAGTGACCTCAGCCACTCCTCACACGGCTTCCCCTCCAGACCCTGCACCATCCTCCTTGGCTCTCCTTTGGATGCTCTCTAATAGCTGAATGTCTGTTTTATATTGTAACACCCAAAACTGCCCCCAGGACTCGAGGTGAGGCCGCCCCAGTGCAGAGCAGCACGGGACAATCCTCTCCCTTTCCTGGCTGGCGATGCTGGGCCTGATGCCCCCAGGACACGCTTGGCTCTCCTGGCTGCCAGGGCACTGCTGGCTCATGTTCACCTTATCACTGACTAGGACCCCCAGGTCCCTTTCTGCAGCACTGCTCTCCAGCATCTCAATGCCCAATCTGTACACACAACCAGAATTGCCCTGTACCAGGTTGTGAGATACTGAAATATTGTGGTTAATGGTTTAAACATTGTTATGAAGGATTTTTTGCCCATTAAGGCAAAGCTACATAAAGAAGCTGTGACCACCAAAGCCTACCCCTCCCTCAATATGCCTCCTGACTGGAACTTTAGACTCTGAATTAAACCACCTAATGGGCACTTGAGACAAGATAAAAGTGACACTACTGGTCAATTATCTCAGGTCTAGGGAGAAGTAAACAAGGCTGAAGGAGAAGAATGTGTCTACAGGAAAGCCAAACTCAGCAGCTGTCCTGAAAATTAGCTCTGGCTGGATTCGAGGTGGGGGAAGGCCACAGCCCACAGGCTAATTTGCTGAGGCCAGGTTTGCACACACTCCCCCACAATTAAGGAGAGAGAAAGAGAGTTTTTGCACATGTAGGATAACCTCTGATCAGAGGCAGTGAACACCCATCCTCCCTTACACAAACTGGATCAGTTGTGAAAAACCCCCACTCTGTGGGGGCCACATTCACATGGGACATTCATGTGAGAGGCAGCTGAGGAGGTGTCAAAAACTATGAAAGATCCCCGAAGTGTCCCCAAGACTCATTCCTGAGGCCTTGCACTGAATGACTGCATGTGATGCAAAGTGATGCAATAGATCCAGAGTGTGTTGGAAGAGACTGTGCCAAATTTTCTTCCTCCAGGGAAAGTACCTGGGCATTCCTACCTGGCCTGAATATATATTAATCCATTGAAATCTATGTTTTTTGGGACTCCCACCACTGAGAAGACTAGGAGAACAGGATCAAGAGGATGCTGTTGGTATGCACAGAGTGGGGTTATTTTGTACCTAATATATCTCACTCACTTTCTCTCCCCCCCACCCCTTTTCTATTTCTTTCTATTTTTCTCTCTCTCACACACATTTACTGTTAAATAAAATCCATACTATTGGCTTTGTCAATTGGTGTCATTTGCACCTTAATTCATGTAGAGTCACCTCTCTAATAACTTCAATAACTGAATCTTAGAACAGGAGCAGAATCTGGCACTTGTCCTTTTAAAGTTCATATCACTGGTGATTGCACTGACTTGTCGATGACTTTTGGCCAGGCTTCTCTCCCTTGAGGAAATCAACAGCTCCTCCCAAATTAGTGTTGTTGACAAATTTAATAAGTATTCCTTCAAGTCCCATGTCCAAGTCATTAATGAAGTGCTGATGAGAACTGGACCTAGGATGTAGTCCTGCAGAACCTTATACGTGATGGGACACCAGTTTGAGGTTACCCTATTCAGTATAACTCTTTGTGACTGACCCACGACCTGTTGCTCACCCACTGCATTATTCAGCTGTGTGCTGGACATTTACATTTTATCCAGAAGGATACTGAGAGACTGCATCAAAAGCTTTGCTGAAGTCCAGAAAGTTTACACCTGCTGGCATTGCTATATTAACTAGGTGGGTTATCCTGCTGTAGAAGGAAATCAGGTTTGACAAGCAGAATGGCCACTTATATAAACTGAAGAAGCATAAAGAGAGGTTTTAATCAAAGCATTTTTCTCCATTTCCCCCTCATTACTATGCTTTCCTAACACTAGATGAACCTGAATGGTTAACTTTTTTTGTGTGTGAGAAAGAACTAAGCGTTCAATTTTTATAATTATTTTTACTAAGCATTCAACACTACTGAAAACATGCTGAATTAAGGCATGAAAATTGACAGTCTCCTCTAAGATATCAATAACTTCTCTGGTACTATCTGAGAGAAAAGTCAGTGGTCACATTTCATGGGTTATGTGTTCATAGGAAAACTGTATAATTTCTTATTATTCAGCAGAGAGCTGTAAACAGGCCAGAGCCACATCAATAAAACATAACATAAAACTATGCCTTTTGCCTGTCCTTTGAAAAGGTAAAGGCACAAGATGAAGAAATATGAAATGTTGGATAGTTAACTATAAATAAACTGTCAAGAATATAAATTTGAACATAACTAGAAACTTAAGTTGGAAGAAGCGCATATAGACTGAGTAAATTCAGTTGCTTGCATTCTCTGATTTTTTGTTTCTGGAAAAATTTTGGTTGCATGTCATAATAATTAACTTTAAAAGGAAAATTTTACAGCAAATATCATATTATGTAGGTAGGTGATATTAATTATACAGTAACCCAGGGATCTGATACATAAAAATCCAGAAATTTCAGGTAAATTTTTGATAATGGCCCTACAAAATTTCTTGCCATTTGCCAGCTAGTAATATAGATGAATCTATAAAACACCAACAAATCAAAAAATATTGGTCCTATCATGAGTGTTAATATTACTCTGAGTATTTGTTCTCAATGGCACTTAGAGAACTTGCTGAAAGAGCTCCTTTTTCAAAACAAATATTCTAATGTAAACAGAATGCTGTATGAATTGGAGATGAAAGAAAAGTTTATTGGTTGGCTTTTCAGTCTTATTTCAAGGAAAGTGGCCAGAAGATACAAGGAATCCATAAGCATATCACCTACAGCCACTTTGTTCTATTTACCTTACAGATTTGGTAAGCATTAGGGACATAACCCTAAAACAAAATCTTGGAATCCACAGCATGGGAGTCTTTTATGTCTTTGAAATGAAGATCTGCATTTGCTCCTCAGCAGCGTGGTTTTAACATACAATGCACTAGTGTTACAGAAATACCAAAATGGCTTTGATGTCTCTGTTCCCTCCGCACACAGCCTTCACAGCTTCACCTCTGGGATGGTAAGTCATGCAGTAAGGGCTTGAATACAGCCCTCCTTCACATCACAACTTCGGTTGCATCCAATGATAGATAAAGCAACTATATTTGTTGATCTGTTACTTTCTCCATGGGCGTTTCTGCCAGGGATGTGGCTGTCATAGGAAATGTATTTCACTTAGCTATTTGCACGTATTGACTCTAACAAGGTTTCAGTACTTCCAAGCAAGTGACCTTCATCACTTTTGATAGCAGATCAGTTGCTTAAAGAGCTTCTATTGTGCACTGCTGGAAAGAGTATATATTTGAAGAAGCAGCATGTACTTCACTGAAAAAAAACATTACTCAGCAGACATGTCACTCAGGCCCACATGGACTAAAAAAATATGTTCCAAAGCTAAGATATTACATCTTGTTTGCACTTGAAGGGATCAAAAATTATTTACTGTTGGCAGGTTTACCCACAAAAAATTCAATTTGAATGCTTTTTGAGAGCTGTACCAGTGCTATCATGTCTCACTGGGGAGTAATCTAACTGGCAATGTCACATAAAACATTGACTGAAAATCAGTGTAGAGGCAAGATCTCCATTCTCTAAATGTATCCCATATTAAATAGGGTTAGGATTTACCATTAATAGAATATGAAGAGACATGGTAGAGGAGATAAATTGACAGAAATTTATTTCTTTCATGCTCTCTCAAAGAAATCCCGCACCATATTTTTGCTTTCCTCATTACTGTTGTCACTTTATCAGAAAACTGGGAAAGGAGCAATAGGAGGGGGAAAATTCCATCCTATTTTACACTGAAGATCAAGGAATGTCTGAAGCTTGTGCAAGGCCTTATAACTACTGCTTGCACGGAAGGCTATCAAATCACATTTTATCTATTCTTCAGTGCACCAAACTGCGGTCTCATCCACTTCCCTCCAGTGATGAAGCCTTTTATAATGGTACATGTCAGTTAAATTAGAATCCTGACAGATCCATGCCTACTGGCCAGATCCGAAGTCCTTTAAAATCAATGAATAGATTCAAGCCACCACTGCTGCCTCCTGCCAGCTTTTCTGTGTTTGGGAAAGACCACAGGCTAAAGAGTTGTGTTGGTAATCATCAGAGTGCCTACCGCATCTGAATAACTTGGAGAGAGCCAACAGAGCAATACCTAATTAAAAAAAAAAAGCAAACAAACAACAAAACCCAGAGGGAAACTTCCAGTTGTTTCTATTCAATAGATCCAGACAAGTTGTTCTTAATAACCAGAGCAAACTATTTTCAGTGTTAGAACCCATTCCAGAGGATTTGCAAAACCACATCAGCAGCTCATCTAATCTAGCATCCTCTTCCTAGTTCTGCTGGATATTTCAGGGAAACTGCACAATTTCACAATTCATCTAATAATATAAATCTACACAACTGGGAATCTTTTTTTCCCCCCTTTCCCAGCTGCTAATCAGAATATGCCCTGAAGCATGAGGATTGGTTGGAGAGAAGATAAAAGCATAGAAGAAATAATAATGTAACTTATTTGAAGTATTGCTTTAGACTCTAATGGATCCCACTACAAATTAATTCTTCGTAGTACAAATGCCCTGTGGTAATGCCCTGAACTACATATGGATCAGCTGTGTCATGTACACCTAAATGGCTGTGCAAAGGTGTTAGGTTTTAAAGGAAAGATCACTTAGTATTCATATATAAAACACTGTTGGGTACTGACAAAGAACAGTGGGACCATGGCTTTGATGCCCTAGAAATAAATGTATTCCTCCTTCTCAGCAGTTTCACTGTCGACAACACTGGATAGCCCAAGCTTTGTGCCCTTATTCTTTATTCAGCCCACTGGTAAATAAATTAATAAGACCAGAAAAGAAGTTAGAACGCCTGGGGACAGTCAGAATAGTAAATACTCTGTATTTCTACCTGTGCTGTGTTCTTTAACATTGCTAAGGAAATCAGACAAAGAAAGCAGCATGGCTTGTCCCATCATGGGATTGGCATTTGCAGGTCGGTAACCATTATGCTTACCTTTAGGCAGTCATTTTGCAGGATAGTACTTGAGGTACTGAGGAAGAAATAACCATAACACCAGCATTGACTTGTACATCTCTGTTAGCAGTCTTTACATTTCAAACCCAGCAGAGCAGCTTATGGGAAGTGGACTGACAGAAAGGTTTGGCCATTAGCAGACTCCTTTGTGCTGTTATCCCTTTTATTATGTTTCAGAAAGGTTTTCTTTTCTGCAACACTGAAAGACACAGCCTGCAGCAGTAGCCTAGAGAAAGCGGGCACCACCAAGACAGGACAAGAAGGATGAGTGATGAATTGCACTGACATGTCTGGGTTTACAGGGTCTCTTCTTCTCTCTCTTCTTAGAGAAAGAAGGCCAAGAGTGAGACATTGTCTTCATGTTCAGTAGCAAGACAGTGTTTGTGCAAGTAGAATATCTGCGCTTGAGTCATATATGCTTGAATTGAAGTGAAGGTAAGGAACATACATAAGCTGTTCTGAGGTCTACTTTCTATGCTGTCTCCCAAACTAACATGCTTCAGAGAAATAGGAATCAGAAACTGACAATAAAAGAACACTGAAAGAGAAAATGAAGGTTACGTGAGTTTGCACGTTACCTTTTATTGCAACGGAACAAGATACCAGATGAGGAAAAAGTGAGTTGAGTGTGGTTGTCAGGGACTGAAACATTATAGTTCATGACTTAAACATTTTCATGAAGGACCTTTACTTATTACAATAAGAACTGTATTACAAAAGCTGCAGAGAAGACTACTACACCTTGACTGAGGCCCCGGACTGCTTGCTGATGTAGGTAAGATAAAGCAACTACTCAGGGCTGGGGACATTCACAGAGCACACGCCGAACACCTTTGGGGTGGACACCACAGCCCCAGGGCTATCAGCTGCCAGACCAGCACAGACGCTCACACCAAAGGCTGGGGGGAGGAGAGGTTTTGAGTGTAGCACCCATCTCTGCTGTGCAGAGGAGCTGAGCTGAGGGGCCCCTCCACCCGGGGAGAGGCTGCAGGCACACAAAGGACAGAGGGGGTGTCATGACCCTTCAAAGGTCCCCCCTCAAAGGGGTCCTCAGATCCTGCACCAGAGACGATGCAATGGATCCACAGTGTTGCAAGGGACACTGTCAAACCTAGCCCCCACCTTAGGGGAGGCACCTGGGTGTTCCCACCTGCCCAAAATGTGTATTAATCCACTGGATTCTATACTCTCTGGCATGGTGCGGCATGGCGGCAGCAGTTAGGGACCCTCACCACCCAGCAGCCTGGATGGAGGGGAGCAACGAGATGTTGTTGGGNCTTTCTTTCTTTCTTTCTTTCTTTCTTTCTTTCTTTCTTTCTTTCTTTCTTTCTTTCTTTCTTTCTTTCTTTCTTTCTTTCTTTCTTTCTTTCTTTCTTTCTTTCTTTCTTTCTTTCTTTCTTTCTTTCTTTCTTTCTTTCTTTCTTTCTTTCTTTCTTTCTTTCTTTCTTTCTTTCTTTCTTTCTTTCTTTCTTTCTTTCTTTCTTTCTTTCTTTCTTTCTTTCTTTCTTTCTTTCTTTCTTTCTTTCTTTCTTTCTTTCTTTCTTTCTTTTCTTTCTTTCTTTCTTTCTTTTTGCCTCTCCTACTATTAAATAAAATACATTGATTTTTTTGGAACCAACATCTAACCTCGTTTGGTTTTAATCACGTATTTTGGGCATATTTTGAACCTTCAAACTTCTTTCCATTTTAAACACAGAGTCTTAGCTTTCTCTGCTCCTCTGGGTTTAAACCGGATCGTAACAGTGGTGTATGTGACTGTATGTGGTGTATGGGTGACAGGGATCTCTGCAACATTTCACCATTACCATTAGATATGCTTGACACCTTCTACTCACTGATAATCCTTTTAAGCACAAACCAAATAAGGTTAGATTGCATGCAGCATGCAGCTTCAGTCTCACTGTTGGGCGGGAATAGGACGAGTTACTGTCAGCAAACGTCACTCAACAATAGATGTGACATTCAGCCCAACATCGTTTGGAGCATAAAGTTACTAAAGAGAAACTCAAAGCAAATACAGAATTGAAGTGACATAATCTTTACTCTCATGCATCTAGCCAAAGTACTCAATTGCACTAGATTCACAAGAGGTGTGACTGGAGTTTAATTTTAAAGGACCTTTTTCCTGTTGAGCAGGACTTTTATAAAGACCATCTCATTATGGACTTTTGCTCTACAGAAGAACAAGAGATATTTTTTTGTCTTAGAGTTCTGGTTGATCCCTGGAAGAAATTGACCACATCCTTTTTTATTTTTTTTCTGATAGACGCATCAGATCCAGTTGCTACATGAAACAGCAATCTCTTACAAACTTCTGAGAAAATACAGATGCCAGCAAGTTTGCAATAAATGTCACACATTCTGGGTCTGTTGGCCTTACTGTGCAAGTGCAGCTAAATGGTTTATCACATAAACAATTTAACTGATGTATTTTGCATATACTGCACACTTCACTGTATGTCACTGTTCAGAAATAACTGGAAGAAAATGAGAGGGTTGAACAGGGCAAGTTGAAAGAGTTTGGCAAAATGGGTCTTTAAATGATAGCATTCCATTCTTTAAAGATATAGATGTAGTGGAACTGTGCAGCTAAGACTCACCAGTGTGTTTGATCAAGTTTGGTCAGCATTCAAATTACTATTGCTGGACAAAAGCCTAGCACTAGAGACTGAATTTTCTCAAAGAAATGAAGTCTTAAAAAACCCAGAACCCCCCACCCTTATTACGGAACAGGTTATATTTCTTTAAGAAGGAATCTATGTGTAATTGAGGGAAGATGTCAGAAAATTCTTTTAACTTTAACACAATAGTGTACGATACTTAATATTTGGGATTAATGCTTAGTTTTGTACCATATAGTGTTTAGTACAAATACCAGAGGTTAATGTGGCCTTGTGTTAACTCCTTACATCTGTGACCAATAGTTTTGTGTCAGCTTACTTATGTATATCAGTGACTAATATGTACTAGTAGATGTCTTAGTTTTGAGAACACAGATAGAATGCTGATCTAAAGAATGACAAGAGAAGTGCATCCTGACCTGGCCACATATTTGAGAAACCTCCAAGGAGAAACGATTCATCAGAAGATGTGGGACTGTAAAAGGGAGTTTTGAGGAATGGGATGTTCCCAAATGACCACCAAAGACTCTCAAAAGACCATTATTTATATCCAAACAATTCCATAGAAATAAGTAGCATATATGTAGATATTCGGGAAATGTAAATATAAAAAGAATATATAATAGAAATGTGATGAATATGTATTAGTTTCATGGCTATAACCTGGTCTGTTAGGTTGCTGCTTATGCATGCTTTAGGAGAATTCCCCATGTATCCAGAGCTGCTAAAAAAGTAATGTTGACTTTCTAACCTAGTAAATTGGAGAGTTTATTTCCCAGTTTTCAGTGACTAAATAATAATACACTATCTGACTAATTTTTCCATGTTTTCTATATGTTTTATTTGGTTTTTATTCTGGGTGAATAAGCCTTTAATCATGGTAAACCAGACAAAAGTATTAACTTAATTTCAATACAGGTCCATATCTGACTTTATTTTTTGAATGCCACTCTGCATGTCTTTCCAGTGCTTGAATCACAGGAAGGAGAATAGTTGCAATTTTTTAATGTTTATTTTCTCACAGATGCTAGTTGAAAAGAAAATAAAACATCTGTGGGAAAGATGTAGAGAATGAGGCTTTTGGGAGAAAGAGCATATGTTACCTTTATACCTCACCTGATTCCTCTTGGGTACAGCTCAGATTAAGCTGGAAATTGAAATTAATTTTTCCACTGCTTCTCTCTTGTATTGCCACAAGAGAGAAAGAAAAAGAAAGCCTTTCCAAAATTCATGTCTTCCTTTTCAAATAAGCTCAGAAAAAATATCACTGGGAAAAAATAAAATCTCTGGTAGTTTTCTGTGCTTTCCTTATTTACCCCCACGTTTTTCCTCATAGCCAAACTGTAACAACCCTGCAGTTGACTGCTTCTCTGTGTAAGTCTTTTCTACCTGTCCAGATAAGTCACATATTCGTAAACATCTGAAATGCTGTCAGATACCAAGATAATGTTTGTCTTCAAAGCTAAATCTAGTTTGGGGAAACAAATTGCAAATTCTCATGAATACATTGTGTAACTCCTAGTCATCATCAGGGACTGTACTGCCAACAGATACGCAAATTTTGTCTCTTTCTAACTCAATATGCATCACAATTTATTAATATTTCTGTCCACATCTCATTTAATAGTATTTGCAGAGATAGTGATTACCACTTTGGATAGTGATTGCTCCTTTTTGCATACATTATTTTTTGATTACACCTAGCAATTTTGTTTCATTTCCTATGAGCTCTAAAAGTATACTTGCTATACCTTTACAGTCTCGTTTATTAGACTTGGTCCTTGAAAGCCAATTTTATGGATGATTTTGTGCAAGATAACAATAATGGTGATACTTTTTATCCTCCAAATTAACACTTCAGAAACATGTTTATCAAGCTTACTGAAGAAAAGGCTTTAAACAAATGCAGACAGTAGGTGAAATTCTAATTGGAGGCCCTTTCATGATGAACTAGAAGATAGAAATGAAGTTACACCCCAGTCTGATGTAGCAAGATAAAACAGGAGACAAATTTAATTTCTTTGCAAAATTCAGCTTGGAGCTTCAGAGGGAAGGGGGTTTTTGCACTGATCTAGGGGATAAAAAAATCAAAACAAGAAAACAATGAAGTATTCATTAATTGTGAACAAGATGTCTATTGTTTCTTAATATTTCCTAAAGCCAAATATCAGCTGAAAGCACAGACATCACTGGAGTCATATGTGCACTCAACTGTAAGGCCTGTGAGTGAAATGGGCTATGTCCTGACCTCATGCAGTTAAATCATGGAAAAGTTGAGGGCTACATTTAATTTCCATGGATTTTGGCTGTTACTATAACTAGAAGCAAAGGCATGGCTGTTCAACATTTAGAATACACCTTTGCATTTCAAATCCTAATTCTATTATCAATATCTTCCTATTTTGGCTTGGTAGTGGAAAAGCCCAGAAAAAGCCCTGTTTCTAATACATCTGGTTTTACCCTCAACAGCCAATAAGAAATGAGGAACATATTCAAAACATGATTAAGTATAATGTCAGTAAATTAAAACATGCTCCAAGAAGAAAAATAGGTTAAAATGTCTGTCCTAAGACAAAAACATTAGAATGAATAGCTGTGCTCTTTTAAAAATTTTACGTTTCAAGTGTGTGGCTATGATGAAAAGGAAAATAACTTCCACCATACTGTTGAGTATAGCCAGTCTTTTTAACACATTAATCAGACTGGGAAATAAGCATTATAAAAAGAGAAATGCTTCTTTTTGGGGAACTAGAAAGGAAGGCACTGATACTGGCTTAAAACAGCTAACAGTTTTTGACTTGCTGTTGTTAGGACAGCTCCTTCACCAAAAGATATGCAAGAAAAAATAGTACCCAAAATTCTACAGAAGGTTTCTTCTTATAAGTGAAGATCTAAACTTATATACAAGACATGAAAAAAAGTAACCCAACTTTTCCTGCACTATTTTGTAAATGAATCATTTAGTGTATAACCTAGGTGGTTGTTTGCCTCTCTTCATAATTGGTACTTTATAGTTGTCAGCATTTATTTTAGTACATTAACAGTGCAATGCATTCATGACTTGGAATAATGACCCTCTAATAGGATCAGGGGACATTTAAAGTTCCTCTTTTCATATAGTTTGAAGTCTCTTATGAACAGAACAATCAAAATTCATTGCCTAAAGGATCTTCTGTGTTGGACATTCAGAATCATTTGCAGTCATCGTCTGTTAAGGCAAGACTTAAGTGCTACTGAAACTATGTAGCTCAAGTTGACCACGGTCAGTGTGTCACTTGGCCTGTTGAGAAAGGACTATTAACAACAAAATTCCACTGCTGAAAGCTGTTTGCACAAAATGCTACCTTGCTGATATGAGACACAATTGTAATTGCTACTTATTCACAATTTAATAACTAGTGTAACTGGTCCTAGAATAAACTCTCCCAGAAATGGCAAATATTCAGCACACTTATTTTCAGGCTAGCAAAACAGTGAAACCATTACTGTCAGGTTTAAAAAACATAGTTAAATACTTGGGGTAGTATGTAGTGAAGCTGGATGCTCTCAGATAAGCAGAAAAATATACTTTCATAGTTTAAATCAGCAAATAAATCACTTGTAAAGCCATAAAGCAAAATATTCCAATGGTTAGCTATAGCTCTCCAGAATTCAATTGATTTTATTTTCTTTCTAGTATGCTTAGAAATATTTTTGTTCTATTACATCATGTAAACCTATCTGTATTGCGTGTTGATACCCAGGTATTTGAGGGGTAGGAACTATGCTGCAGAGGTGGCCTCTATGAGGAGAGACCAGGAACTTCCCTGTACCAGGCACAGGTGGTTCCAGTGAGCTCCAGTGGACACACCACAGGACACACCTGAACCCTTCAGCCAAGGTGGTGTTGCCTCTCTGATACTGTATTGAAGAAAAGATAAAAAATGCTGCATGGAAGTCATGAGAGAAATAGTGAAAGAAACAGCCCTACAGACACCAGGACAGAGGAGGAGGGGACAAAATGCTTCCAGATGTGTTCCTGCCAAAGCAGAGATTCCACTGAGGCTTGTGGAGAATCATAGAATGGTTATGGTTGGACAACATCCCAAAGGTTATCTATTTCCAGCACCTCTGCTGTGGGCAGAAACATCTTTCACTACACCAGGCTGCTCAGGGCCACATCCAGCCTGGCCTTGAAGCAGGGATGGGACATCCATAGCTTCTCTGGGCAACCTGTTCCACTGCCTCACTTTCCTCATAGCAAAGAGCTTCTTCCTAATATCTAATCTAAACCTACTGTCTTTCAGTTTAAAACTATTGCCCCTTATCACTACAAGCCCTTGTAAAAAGACTTTCTCCAGCCTTTTTTTAGGCTCCCTTCAGATACTAAAAAGACTGCAGTAAGGTAGCCTTCTCTTCTCCAGGCTCCACAGTCCCAATTCTCTTAGCCTGTTGTTGTAAGAGAGGTCCACCATCCCTCTGATCATCTTGGGAACCTTCTTTGGACTCATTCCACCAGGTCAATGTCCTTCCTGTGCTGGTGATCCCAGAGCTGGATGCGGCACTGAAGGTGGGGTCTCATGGAAAGGGTGCAGAATTCTCTCCCTGGCCCTGCTGGCCACACTGCTTTGGATGCAGCAGAGGTCGTGATTGTTTTTCTGGGCTGCAAACACACACTGCTGGCTCTTGCCCAGCCTTTCATCAATCAGCACTGCCAAGTCCTTCTCCAAAGGGCTGATCTCAGTCTGGGGATCTGGGGGATCTATGCTGTGATGCTGTCAGTAGGGGCATTGGGCGTGTGCTCATGGTTTCAGGGGTTGCCGGGCTGCTCCGAAGGCA
>VYZT01025302.1:22373-32410 GCA_013400735.1 Pomatostomus ruficeps
GCCATGAGAAAAACAGAAATCTGGCCAACAGCACACCGCAACAGATCTGTTCACCCCCAGCCTGTGTTGATACTGGGGTTGCCCTTATCCTGGTGCAGCACCTTGCACTTGGTCTTGTTGAACCACATGAGGTTCCCCTGCGCCCCCTTCTTGAGCCTGTGCCGGTCACTTTGGATGGCATCCCGACCTTCAGGTGTTTCAACAGCACCACTCGGCTTGGTGTCATCTGCAGACTTGCTGAGGGTGCCCTCAATCACACTGTCCATGTCATTATGAAGTTTATGAATAGCACCAGTACCAGTGTGAACCCCTGAGGGAAACCACTTGTCATCAATGTCCACATCATTGACCACTGCCCTCTGCACGCACCTGTCCAACCAGCTCCTTATCGACCAAACACTCCACCAATCAAACCCATATGTCACCAGTTTAGAGAAGGATATTTTGGGGAAACATGTCAAAAGTGCTACAGAAGTCCAGATAAATGACATCTGTAACCCTTCCCTTGTCCACTGATGTAATCAGCATGACACAGAAGGCCACCTGAGCTGATCAAACAGGATTTTCCATTGGTAAAGCTGAGCTGACTCTCCTGAATCACCTCGCTATCCTCCATATGCCTTAGCAGAGCTGTTGGGAGGATTTTTATCATTATTCTCCCAGGCACAGAGGCGGGGCTGAAAGGTTGTTAGTTCCCAGGGTCCTCTTTTTTATCCTTTAGAAAGAAATGGAATATATAAAATATTTTACTGACTGAAGACTTTGTTAAGGAATGACCACATCTGGATTGAACAGGCAGTAGATGACTGAATGAAGAGTGATTGTTCTTTTGTCTTCATAAGTGCATTAAACTCTTAATTAGATGTGTTCCAGAGCTCCAAAATCTCCATCAACATAGAGGGGCAGATTGAACTATAAAGATTGACTGCCTTATGCAATTTTTCTAGCAATACACTTTTCATAGCTGTAGAAATGATAAAATATTTCACATTTAATACTTACACTGGAGTAGTTAGGTCTTAAAGAACTATAGAATTCTAAATGCATCATATGTCGCTGCTTTAGTTACTGCATTAAAAAAAAATATATGTTTTATAGTGAACATACACTTCCAAGGTAAAATTACCTTTAAAACAAACTGAAATATTATTTTCCAGCAATTTGTGTTTGTTTAAATGAAATTAAAATCAGTCTAGGTTTATTCTATACTGTTACTAAACTATGCACCTGAATGCTCAGTGGTGCATCCTAATTAAGCCAATGTAACCTGTAATGCTATGCTCAACAAGGTAAATTAGATGCCATAGTTTCCATCTGTTATAGATTCATGAACCCTTTGAAAACTTTTACCTGCTAATGAGTTAATGAACTTCCTCTCATTATAAATCTCAAACTGAATATCCTTTATTTTGAATTATTTCAATATTCATCAAAGACAATTTAGTACTAGAGTCCATCTTTTCTTTGAGAAACAGAGCATGTTTGATGAATTAGTTAGAAAATATTTCTTTACTTACCAAAACTTCAAACAGTCATTGAGATATCTGGCTTTAGCAACAATTTAGTGAGGAACAAATTTCTGAGGGGAAAGAAGAAAGGAGACAGGATAAATGACAAGAGCTAAGAGCCCAAGCACTTTATACAGGTAGCTTGGAAACAAAAGCAATTAGGCTCTGAAATCTACCTTTCTCTCCTCAAGTTCCTGAATTTGTTGTTTCCTGAATGAACTGTATTGCTATAAAGAGATTTAGTTAGGTGTTCAGAAGACCCAACGCACAGAGGTATTTACAATGAACGCTGCAAGGTTAGGCTGGAAAATTTGGCAATACATCTGTCTATACAAAGAAATGTCCATTCACATAGGTTTCCCTGGCTTCATACACAGGATAATTGTTACTCCTTTTCCCCCGTTTTAAAATTGTGATTCTGAGAAGAAACTAAGTCAGTTAAAAATTCAAGATCACATTTGGATAACTTAATCAAATGGTTATTATAAATTTTTCCAAACTCATTAATGACAGGCTTAAATTAATTGGTACTAGAAATTGGTACTAGAAAACACCATGAGCATGGTAGCAAGATTTCAGTCCTTTGGGAGTTAACTGTGAGCTTATGTGGTAGCTACAAATAGACCGCTCAACTATTTTTGGCCATACTGGTGCCCATGAAATGATATCATCAAAATGTTTTGTTTCTATCTCATTGCTTTGTGGTGTTTGATTCCTTCACTTGGACTTGTTTTCTACCAAACAGGAAGCCCCAGGCCCCCTGACTTTGTCTGCTGACATCTGTGGCATGAGCCTGATGATTTATACCCCAAGTCTAATATTGGAGTAACTTAATTTAGGTTGAGGGTTGATGGCTGCGTGTCTTCAATGTTGCTTAAATAATAGCGAAGTATAAATACCATCAGATTCCCGATGCAATAAATTACTACAAATAAAAAGATGATCTCAGAATTCAGAGGGCTCTAGACAAAAGGCAACTTGCTATAGCCTGAGTTAGCCCTTTGAAGGAAGAAATACAACTTCCCAATAAATATTCCAGGAGGGTTTGTCTATAAAGTGTGCAGACCTGTGTTTTGACTATCCAAAAGTCTTGAAGTAGCCCTTGCTATTTTAACCTAAGACCTGTGACTGAATTGAGCACTGTGAACACTGAGTTACCAGTCTCTTGAGCAAAATTTTGTGCTCCTCATATACAGTAATTGCACACCAGAGGCAAACATGAATTTATGGCTTGTAGTTTAATAACTTTACACCCTTTCTGGGGAGCTTTTGCCCTGAAGCATCCAGACACCCACATAGTGCCACAGTCAGATAACCATATTTACAAAAATGTCATATAGATTTTATTAGTGGTTCAGAATCATTCATCATGCTAGTTGCTGTTCCCACTTTCAGATGTAGTCCTCTTGATCCTCACTTTACAAACCACATCACAAATTTTCATATTGGATTGTACTTTCTGCTCCTCAGACCAACATGTAATCTAAAAAACTAACATGTACTAGACCAAAAGGCTTTCATTGATACTGAAATCAGCCAGACAGAAAGTTTCTCAAACCATTTTGAGTATTAGAAATCAGGCATTCTTTACTGTTTCATGCTGGTAACTCAGAGGATCTTTCCTCTAATTGAGTGCACCAAGCATGAGGTAAACAGAGCTTCTATCATAAACAGTGATTACATATTCATCAGATATCCCTGATTACCTGATATACATGTATTTGTATATTTTACATAGTTGTACCTTTAACAGAAATCCTTATGTGGTTCTTTGGGGTCTGTCTTCAATGTCCAGTGTTCTTTTTAGGTGGTTTGTGAGTAAGTGCAATATTGTTTTGCACAACTTCTTCTTCTTTGTCAGCCTTGCAGAGCTGAGCTGGTCTCCTGCTTGCCATTTTCATGACTCATGTTTGCCTAAGTTACATCTTTTATCTACTTCTCCAAGGCTGTGCTGTTCTGTTCTACCTGTCCATTCCAGAGTAAAATGCTGTTCTGTTCTACTGTCCTTATCACTGTGAACCTGCATTTGAGCTCAAAGCCTACCTCTGTGCTCATCTGGTTCAAATATTTCACAAGGTCTGTCGGCATATACGTTTAGACATGACTAACAAAAGATGCATCTGATGAAAGAAAATGCAGTGAAAATGTTTATGACAACAGAAAAAAATAGAACTACACAGAAATGTTGTTTATTCAGTATACTTCAGTGTCCAGTAATGTACCAAGAATATATTTTTTTATCTAAAGACTTCCCAAAGGTTTGTGAAGATTATTTTTTAATTTAATTTGATTTTTGTTAAACTCATTGGTTTGGGTTTTTTGGAAGATTTTGGACAAAAAACCCTGGACAAACTTAAAACTCATCATTCATCCAGAAGCAGAAAATTTTTATTTTTGTCTTCAGCTGAAGATTGATCTGCAGTATCCTGGATGTGTGGGTGAAGGCTTCCATTGATTATAGAAGACCACAGATGCAACTCCTTGGAATCTAGAGAACAACTGCTCTGTTATGCAAACTTAATACAGTACTTACATTTAAAATGTAGAACCCCTGTACATAAACACAAATTGCTTCTGCAAACAGGGAGAATCAAAACTCTTGGGGTGTGAGGTATCTCCCAGAATATTTGGCAACATGTTTATGCCCAAATGATAACATTAACGTATTCAGGATGGAAGTCACTTGGTTTACAAGTCTGGTTTGTGGTGGCTTTAAATTTGTCTGTGTTTTATGCATGTTTCCAGGTGGCTTTAAATCTGTTTTTAATCCAACTTAATTAAACTCTTTTCTGAACATTTTTATTTTGCCTCAAGAATATCTTAATTTGATAAAATTCAAAACTCTACCTAATAAAGAAAAACTCCTAGGCATTTTAAACTTGAAAAAGCACTCTTAAATGGACACCTAAGTTATTTTCATGGGGACTAATTAGTATAAAATCAGTTACAGGAAGAGAAGGCTCAATAGCAAATTAACTTTTATCCTTATATAATACTAAGTAGATGTTTGTTCTAAAACTCTGTTTTTATTTTCATTTCTCGATTAGGTTATCTGTTGTCTCACCCATTGAGACCACTTTGAAATGTGGTAACAATAAAGGCTTTCCATTACTGAAAAGCAATTTCTTTAAGATCCAAAAAGGTGAGTTTTTTTAAAGAAAAAAGTTAAATTGTATTCAACACTTGATGAGTCTTCTTATGTGCTCTCTATATATCATCGTGGAAGTATTTGTCAAAATCACCAAAGGTAATCAATTCTTTAAAGATTTAAACACCACCATAGAAACCAAAACTTTTTTATTAATATACAAATAAATGTATAAGAGTAAAGGAAAATATCAGCTTGAAGTAATTATGCAGGTGTTTGATTTTCTGTTTTGACACAGAATTGGCAGAAAAAAGGTAATATGCCAATTGAAGTTTATTCCCTCCTCTTGCTCATCTCAGGAAGCACACATGTGAAACAATAACATTGGGATATACAAAAGCTTTTCTGAACTTCATGGTATTTTTTGACTTAAAGTAAAATCAAGCCAAATTTCTGAGTGATAAAGGGATACATTTAGAATGGCAAATATCTTAATAATTTTTTCTTTTTTCTCCAATGTGACGTGAGATCTAATAGCAGCACTGATTTGAATTTACAGTGTAAAAAAGAATTTAGCAAACATGTTATTTAAAAACTAGCAAACCTTTAATTCTTTCAAACTGAGAATTAGCTACTCACATAACATATGTCTGTAATGTGTGATCTGTCAGAAAGATCAGGACCAGTCCCAAAGAGGCACATCAGAGTTCACAGGCCAGCTCAACATGGTGGGTAACAGGTTCATGGACCAAATTGATGCATTGTCACACTGAAGAAGCTTATCTCCCCTGCAAGAAGGACACCCCATAGTATAACAAAGGGAGTCTCCTCCATGTTTGTATCCCTGCGTGTTAGGTGAGAAAGATGGAAAGGTTGGGGGAGGGGGAGAAATGGAAGGTGTTTTCAACTTATTTTACTGCTTATTATCTTCTTCTAATTCTGTTAATAAATTTATAGTTTTAAGCTAAGCCTTGTGTTCTCCTTGAAATATTTCTCTCACAAATCCTTATTCCCTTTGAAAAATCATGAACCTTTAAATGATTTTTCGTGAGTTATTTTCAAACCACAACAACGTGTAACATTGTCAATGGCAATGAGCCATCCTAAAGTTACATTTCTTTCATTCGTTATTTTTCTAGGTTTACTATTTATTTGTTGTTTAGTCAAACGAGATATTTGTGGAGATTTAGCAACACACTAAAAGGAGGAAGCAGTATCAGTAAATACATGGAGAACACAGTGAACACATAATGAACTCAGGGTTTATTTATGTCTTGACTAAGAATATGATTTTAAATTATCCATTAAACCAACTCAAAGTAGCAAAATAAGCATACATAATTCAGCTTTAACCCTAGTTTTTATGGATGTAGTTCAATTGAGTAAAAACTCAGTCCAAGACATAATTTTACACATCTAAGTCAACAGGCTTACTTGTAATAAAAAAAAAGAATAAACAGATCATATTTATACATCATTCATTAGTTCTCATGGTATCAAGAGAATCTCCATTCTCTCAGTAGTTAGAGCTAGCAATTTCCAGTTTTTGGCATAGTGGGCAGCTAAAATGAGGCTCTGATCTAAATCTGCTGTCTTCTTGCCATGCTTTCTACCTCTAGATGGTTTTCCCTGTTTAAGCCAGGACAGGGTTAATTTTTGCAGTAGCCAGGAGGGGCAGTTGTTCTACACCACCTCAGGTCATTGCTGGGGTGGGGGCAAGTGTGTTCTGGCTGGGGACCTGTGGCAGCACTTTGTGTAAAACCAGGCTCCACTGTGTGAATCCTTCGCCTCTTTGTTGTATCTTCTGTCATTAGTATTGCTGCCGATGCTGTTTGTTATCTTATGTTTTCAGTAAATTTTTCTTATCTCAACACGAGGTCTTTACCTTTTGTGCCTCCAGTTCTCCTTTCCAGCAGGCTGCATGGGGGAGAGGGTGGAAGAGTGAGCGAGCAGCACATGGTCTGGAGTGTTTCAATGGGAACACTAAACTGGGGAATGTCATTCCTGAATCATGAAAATAGAGCTTTAGCAGGTGAGCAAAATCCAGGGTTTGTGCTTAGTTATGTAGTCCTTCATTTCTATTGGACACTTCTGTGAAGATCAGAAAAATAATTAACACCCCCCAGAGTTGATTTGCCATTATATATAAAAATGAAGGTAAGCTTGCTGCACATGTACATGCACACTTTGTGGATTTGGCAATTTGATTGTGTTCTTCTTACACAGATAAGCTACACCCCCGCCCCTCTCCACCAATTTTGGTGCTTATTGTATTTCAAGTGTTTATATTGTTCTAAGTACATGCACGTTAACTGAATGCCATTATTATCACTTTACAGTCAGACTTTATTACAATATGCCTGTAAAAAGTAATTGTACCATGCAATTTCTTAACGGATTAACTATATGAAGTGAGGAAAATGTTAGTAAGTATCTGCTGGTGCAGAATGTACAGGAGCACTTTTCCTATGTGTGTAAACTTCTGTCTGGGTAAAGATTCTTACTGACAAACATGGATAATTGTGTACATAAACATTCTTTCCATGTATTGTGCATAATGTGTGTGTTTATGTAGTCACGTACATTTGTAGGTAGCTGTGTGTATGTTCACAGGTGTGGGTTGGTCTTGGTCAGATATATAAGGGATAATTGGTCAAAAGGAATTTTGATCCATAGTTTGTTGCTAGATGGAGTTGTAGATAAAGGTGCTAAATTCAGCGTATTTTTAAATATAATGTTTTAGGAATGTATGCCTACTGTATCATTGGTTATTCTGTGAGACTCTCAGATGAAGTTCAACACTGCTGATTGGAAGGATGGATTTCTGATTTTGGCTCATGGGTGGAGAAACATAATTGGTTTTACAGAAAGTTCTCAGAGAGTTAAACTAGAACATGCCCTGGATTGATTTTAGTGTTGAACTAAATTATAGGGACTATTGACAGTGTGGAAAGCTTAAATTAATTACTATTTTATTTACCTACCTGTTTGGCAAATACATTTTTAAAAATATTGTATTTTAAATTTAAGTTTTATATTTTAAAAAAATAACATGGCTATATGTAATTCTCCATCACTGATAATATGCTGTATTTGTTCAAACATGATTAAGAATTCTTAAGCTCATTATTCAATGTAGGTACAGTGATTGAAAAACCCCAACAAATTAGTTTAAGAAAATATCTCTAATATTTGTCCAAAATTAGTTTTTCATCATAGATGTTCTTCCCAGAAAAATTGTTCTCTCTAACATTAAAAAAAAAAAAGGAGAAGAAGAAAGAGGGTATAAACACAGTAGAAGGTCTGTTTTAATTTTAGCTAATATTTACAGAACATTTTTGGATATATTCCTTTCTTTAGGAGAATTTTAGATCATAAAAACAGTTGCAGATGTATTTAGATTCTTATTTTATCTGCATTACGCCTCCCAGCACAGAAAAAAGGGTATCTGGGCAGTGATGCCTATAGTATCAGAACTCAGGTGATGAAAAGAGAAAAGGAGAGTAAAATCAGGTGAGAAAAAGATATTTAAGCTATTACCAAGAATCATACTCAGTGCTTCTGAGGAGGATCCCTTTCACAGCTGCTGAAGGCATAATAAACAATTTGCAGGGCTTTTCTAAGGACTGGTTATCTGTAGCACCAGCCACTTAATTCCTTTAAAAACTAGAAACTGGCTTCTGCTTCTGAGTCTGAGAAGATGTAAAATCTGACTCAAAATGTGTTGTCTTCCCTAAGGATCAAGAAATGTATCAATGTTTTATAAGTGGTGATAACAGCTTTGTCTCATTTTAGCACATGCTGTTTGTGAATCTAAAGGCAAAGCATGGCAGCCAGAAATCCTTTACATAATATTGTTTTGTGGAATTTAACTCTTCTGCCCATTAACACACAAACCGACTGTCTCCAGTCTTTTCCTGTGAGTGTCCATCTATCTGTTTCTGGCTTAGATTTGTTACCAACAGGCAAATTACAATCCAGCTGACCTGTAGCTGTTTATGTTCTTTACTTATTAAAAATATAAAGTGAGATAAATGGAGATAGTTTAGCCTGTTTTCACTGAGAAAAAAATATTTGCCTGTCTGCCAGTTGATCTACACAGAGAAGTGGGAGAGAGACCATATAGATCCACATATCCGTTTCATTTTTTTTACATTTTTAAAAGGTGTATATACAGAAATGTACACATATCTGAAATAAACATACAACAAAACATTATTAGATGTTTTCTTTCACTCCTTGCTCTTGGTAAAATTATTCCATCTTTTATTAGTTATGTATACTCTTATTAGCATTACTTATTATCTTTGTAAGTATTGACTGTACAGACTGAAAACATTAATATCTTTTAACACACATAGATTATGACATCATTTACACTAGCGAGGGTTAATGAGTTAACTCTGCAAGTGCTGCAGTTCTACTGGAATCAAAATTATACTCAGAGTGCCATAATCACTTTGTATTTAACCAGTGTACGCAAATGAATATAAGAAGTGTTGAAAAATTGGAAGATGCAGTTGGGGTTTAGGCAACAAATTCTATAGGTTGTTTAAAATTCTTTTTCAGTCTACAATGAGATGATCCTATGGAAAGAAACTTCTTTACAGGGAATTTCATTACATGTTCTATTATCTCATGGTTAAAAATTTACAGTTGTGCAAACTTCTCAGCCACAGCAGTTTAGAAAGGGGCTGGTGTGTGTGAAAAGAGTCAAGATCTGTGTTATCACGCAGTGCAGCTAGACCTTACTTATATATGTCTATATAACACAAACCACAGAGGGCTGCCCAGAGAGCCTTGCGGAGTGACAAAATGTGTTTGGCTGGGTAGACTGCTGCAGAGGTGCAGATTTTGTCTATCCTTTTTGCCTAGCTGTCAACTCTGCAGCAAGTGAGGCAGAGCCGTCAATATTAAAACAGTGGAGATGGGAACAAAGAAGCTGGAGCGGACCCTTCCGTAGCAGCACCCAAGGGTTTATCATCAAGAGACGCAGGCTACCAAAAAGGACCTTATGGGGCGATTATACTGAGTTTTTAAGGGGAAAGGAAAGGGGAGGATACAGAAAGGAGGGTCCAGGGTTCCACAAATCAGAGAATGATGAGGAGTGACAGGTATCCAATAAGTTCTGAACAGAGGAGGAACTTATTTGAATTAACCAACCAACATAACAGAATGGCAGAACTTTCCGGCACTTGCTGACTATTAAAACAACCTTATGCATATTAAAATGTCTCTGAGGGGGAAGGGGTGGAACAGACACTTTGACTGACAAGCTAAAACGTGGAAGGATCAGGGGATTCCTCAGCCATGCTTTCTCTATCTCCCTCAGATTCACTATCCTGGGAGGAAAACTCTATCCAAGTTATTTTGTTAGTTTTCATAGAGAAGGCAGGCTAGGTCACTGCCACATCTATATACATATAAATCTGCAGAGTAAC
>VYZT01025304.1:0-29113 GCA_013400735.1 Pomatostomus ruficeps
TTTTTGGCTTTTGTGTCTTGGGCAGCTGTGCTGAGGGTCTGGAGGGAGTGGGTGTCAGTGGCTTGTGTGGCTTTTTTGGCTTTTGGTTGATTTCTCTTTGGACCACGTTCCTTGCTGCTTTTGCAGATTTAAAACATGGTATTAGTCACAGTAAAGGAAAGCCTTGGTAATTTTTTGTCTTTAATACCGTGCTGCTCTGTGGAAGAAAAAGTTGTGAACACCAGCACATAACACGCTTTTAGCTTATACCTATTCTCCTTTTTAAATTTTGCCGTCACGTGAGGACCTGACTCTGAGAATTCATGCCTTGATGTGCATGCACCTCAAGACTCCTGTTGTCCTTCAAGGGTATATTGAAGAGAAATGGATAAGGGGAGGAAGGGTAGACTTCTGTAGTCATTTACGGGAGACTAGTTGTCCCAGTCAAACAGGAGTTGTGGAAAATGGAACCTAATGATATTGTGTATAGTTTTGTGCTTGATCCTAAGGAAGTATTGAGGTGTGTCTCCAGTGTGCAGAACAAGAGGATGGATAAGGGGTGTCATATAGTCATTGCTCTATTCCGTTGTTTTAAGAAGGCTTTGAGTAGTGCCAAGTAACCTGGTGGTCTTGGTGATAGCTGTATTTTTACTCCAGAAAAATGCAATGAAAGCTGCTTTCAGGATGCACACCTTTGATAGAATATCCTGAGTTGGAAGGGGGCCATAAAGATCATCAAAATCCAACTCTCTCAAAGATGAGTAATATTTTCAGAAACAAATAACTTAGAGATGAAAGTTTTTAATGTATTTTTAAAACTGTTTTTCCTGCCATGTCTCTGTATGTTGGTAGTTCAGTCATTCTACTGACATGTGGGATGCTAATCAGAGGAGTGACATGCAGATATTGCAATATACAGCAGTTCTGTAAAGTGGCAGTTAAAGCTTTGTCAGCTGCGTGTGTAGAGAGTCAAACTTATAATTGAGTAGCCTCAGTGCAAGTACAGTTATCTGTGCTGAGAGAAGGAACCGGTGCCTTTAACTGAAAGACCTCCCTGTAGGAAGTAGTGGAAATAACTCCAATCCTAGTGAAATGCTGGAAATGCTTCTCAAGTAGAATTGAAAAACTGTGTCTGTGCAGGAAATTAGGAATACCTAACCTACAAAATTGGTTACTATGCTTTTTAAATTGGTAGGAATGAAAAATTCAAACAAGATCCTTCAATGCTCAGTGCAGTGTTAAGTTCCAAATGTTCCCTTGAATTCAGTACATCAGTTTTAATGAAATCTAAAAAATCATTCTCATCACGTGGAACTGACTGTTTTCTATATTTTGATTTTGTTTTGGTGCAAAATGTCATTCATAAGCATATGTGTTGCAAAAACATTGATCTTAGTTTATCTCATTATCACTTAAGGAGTGATCACTAACTCATGCCTATAAATGCTGTATTAAAGGTAGCTGGTATTGTAGAAAATTAAAATTTGTAATCTTCTCCAACCTTTATAGCTGTTTTTAGGGGAGAAGAAAGCTAAGATTTCTACCTCCTCTATGCAGTTCAAGGGGTCCTGATACAGTGTTGTGAGGCACGAGAATACATCTGTACTGAAATACTCAAACACAGCAACATAGAATAATATAATATAATAATATAATAAAGCTACAGGAAAGGCATTTATTGATAATGAATTGATTGCCTCTGATGAGGTGAAATTGATTCCATTTCTCATATGTGTTGTTACAGACTTCATGGCTAAGGGTCATCTGTGGATATCCCTTGAACAGGTGGGTTTGCTTGGCTCTGATGTGGGTGGGTGAGATTCACAAAAGCAGATTTCATCTAGGGAAGTTAGATTTTCTGTGTAGTCATTGGAGACAAAGGAAGGTCTTCTGGAGTCAAAACCACTGAAAATCAGATACCTTCTATGGTAAAAAAAAAGTACTGGTCTCTCCACTGTTTTATAAAGGAAATAATGGGAAACTAGCCACCTCATCTTAGAATTTATCTTTGTGGATCTCACTCTATTCTTGCATTTGCTCCTAAAGAAAGCAAGAGTGCATATCTTCCTGGTTCCTCCTAGTTTCTTTGCACCGTGAGGGCAGCAGGCACTTCTTCCTCCAGTTCCTTTAACGGTAAGCTCTGCAGTGGAGTTATTTCCTTTGGAAAATTATTTTTGATTTATATATTCCCCTAGGAATTTTCCATTTAGTAAAGAACATCATGTTTGGTTCATATTCTCATTGCCCAGCAGGTTCTCTTTAGTAGTTCTTCCCACAGGAATGGTGCTCAGTAATTCTCTCCATCATTTAACAACATGCCAGCTGTGTGCCTCCTTACATGATCAATGGAGCCCAGGAAGTTTGTTCTACACCTGACGTGAGGTTTTATCTATTTTTATATATTTACACCATTAATTTGTGGCCAGTGGCTCAGTATCACTCTAGAGGGAACTGCTTGCATGGAACCTGTCAATGCAGTCTGATTTTAGCTGTGTGCACCAGCAGTGTGAGTCTCAAATGCCATCTTTCTTTAAGGACTCCTAATTAGACTCCAAGGCATTTGTTGGTAACAGTGGAAGCAAGCACTGGAGGTGGTCCTGGAAAAGATATGAATATGAACTATTCATGAATATGAGTGAAAGTAGACAAATGTTTTCCCTGAAGTTCCTATCATTTTATCCATGTTGAATTTTGCCCTCATCCATGACAAATCCTTCTTTCCCTCTGCCTCTCCTACCCTGACAGATGCTAAAGGAAGAGAGGGTTGCTACTCTTTCAGGGGATGAGACTGTGTAACTTAGGTCATGTTTCTGAGCTCCACCAACTGAAAACATCAAAGTGAATTTGTTCTGATATTTGGCCAACTTACTTAGTCATCCCTCTAGACAAAACGTTTATCTGGATTTTAGGTCTGCAGTGTGGCTAGAATGTACGCTACCCAGATGTGTTTTCCTAACTTTGATGCAACAGAATAAAGGAAACATAAATACCCTTTTGAATACGTCTTGTTATGGCCAGTAATAGTTGAAACTAAGTTAAAACTATTAGATTTGACTGAACTGGGGCATGAACTTCAGCTGTATTACATCAGGGGAACAAGAAAAGTGTTTAAATTAAGCTTCTTTTTTTTTTTTTTCTTTAAGGAAAATCTTTTCTTATCAGAAAGCCTATCTCAGCCAAAATCAGTAAGAGCATTTGTTACTAATTTAGTGGGGTGTGTTTGCATGTGGTTATATATTAGTGTTGAAAAGTGAGCTCTTTCCTGTTCTACATAATTGAGGGTATATGCAGTAGAATTATCCTTAAACTTCTGCTCAGACAATGAGGAGATTTTTCTAGATTTAAACCAGAGGAGGCTACAAGGTTAATTATTACATTTCAGACACTGAATTGCACCTGACACTTGCTATCTCTACCCTATGCTCCCCCACCTCTAGCAGCCACACTGGGAATCTCAGTCTTAGCAGGACTTTAAAAAGACTGTACATCTTGTCCTATCTCCTCCATAAACTCAGCTGCTTGTTAGAATAAAGGAGAAGCTGAGGAATCAGATGTTTGCATGGAAGGCTGTTACCTGAATGCATTGATGCTTGTGCATTTGATGGTGGGCTATTTGTCACTTTTTTCCTTCATGGAAAAAATTACTTTCTTCTAGGAAGTTACGTTGAACTGTGAATCATTTTGAGTGTGCCTCCAAAGACTTTTTAAAGGTGAGAGATTCTTCCCCTTAGCTCCAGGTGGCCTGAACTGTCTTGCTTTTCTATCAGCATTCTAGGGTAATAGATAGTGAGGCTAGGGCAAAAATGGTTGTATCTCTAAACTGGCAAGTTTGCCCACAGCCCTTCTTTCAGTAGAAAATTGGTGCTAAACATATTGGGAGATGTTTCATTATCTTGTTTACTAGCTCTTCCATCTTTTCATTGATTTTAAGGAAAAAACAACAATGAGGGATATGAGTGGAGCTAATAGTTGTCCTACTGAAAGTAGATAAAAAGTCGTATTTCCAAAGCCATGGGTGAAGGAATTTTGCCTGTACTGCCAATTGTGAGTTGTTTTTTGTGACATTTCTCAAGGACTAAGAGACTTTAAGTGCATCATTAAATAATGTATTTTGAGATGAAAGTCAGAAAGCCGTATAGCTTCAGCAATGTTTAGAAGTGCAGCAGGAGAACAACATAGAATGTTATGATTAATAGTAAAGGCTCGCTCCTGTATTGCATATATAATAGCACACCTACTTTTTTGGCAACTAACTCATAGCCTTTGGTGAGACATGCTTACTTCATTAGTATAACTCTCAGATAAAATGAATTTTACACTCTAAAATAATTGCTTGTTTTGTGGCTCATCATTTTTGAGCATAAAATCAACCAGGTTTTTTTTCATCGTTTGTTTGTTTGTTTTTGTATTTCTGCCTAAGTTCTGAGTCTTACATTTAACTGCCAGAATGCACTGCCTGCGTTTATTGTGTGACTAAAAGCGGGTGTTCGTGTCAAGAAAACTGCACCTGGTTGTGTACTTGTGGACTTTGTGCTACAAGTGAGGTGGGAATTTTCCTAGTTTGTCATTTTGGGAGAAGAGAGTTAGAAAGTGCAGTTCCAGGTGTGCAGAAGAATGGGTGTCATTGGCCATTATCTGCAGCACAACTCATTTGGTGACCTGAACATATACGTTCTTTTCATTGGCACCTGAAGAGTTGCTGTTGAACACACTGTAATGTTACTTCAGGTAGTTCCTTTTTTTATGTTTCCTTTCTGTAGATGGAGTGTTTCAGGCTGGGATACCATAAGCTCTTTGCTGCTTCATTACTAGGTTGACGGCCTGCCGTGTGACTTGGCAGTAGGATATTTTTCAACACTTGTCTTGCCCCCAGAAAATGAAACTACATCACTGAAAATAATCATACCTGTATGGCAGTACCTGTTGACTTAGAAGTTTAATATCATATGAAGTAGGATGCAGTTCATAGAGGTTTTTGCTGGGTATTGTTGTGAAGCAAGCAGTAATGTGGTCTGTGCTGTACTTCATCTGTGGAGAAACACAAGAGTCTCCTTTGTCTGAAATTTATTGTTGTGGCAGCTCACATGAAGAATGAATTTTTACTTTCCTAAATGATGCTTTTGAAACCATCTTTCTTTTTTTTTTTTTTTTTAGTAAATCCAGTATGTCTGGAACTTCAATCTCTTTGCTTAATTCCCTTAAAGGTTTATAAACTGTGTTTGTTGACTGAGTTTTACAAAGCCTGCATTTCATCATGATGTTTCTATGTTTTGAAATGATTATGTCTCTTTCAGTAAAAAAAAGAATAGAAGGCATTATGGAAAGTTTGTAATTCAAAGACAAAGTATTCAAGCAAGCAATTCATGTTTTGTGACCTTTGCACTTTGACTTGGGAAGCTTGTTTTATTTCCAAATGTACAGGCACGTGTTCTCAAGATTTTACTAGTAGAGAAATTTTATAAGTGTCTCAAAATAGAAAAGCAATTTTAATGAGGTCCTGAAATTAGTGTTATATTTAAGTCTGAGCTTCTGATTAGCCTGCCATCCATTTTCTTTAATTGCTATATTTAGAATTTGTTTCCAGAATTTAATTTAATTTAATCATTCTCAGTCTTCTACTCCAAGACACTGTATTAGCAACCACAATGTTTTTTAACCACTTAAAATTACATACTAGCTCAACCTGAATGGAGAGTTCTGGAAATTTCTTCAGGTGATTCAGTATAAAGCAAAAGTGCCAAGATTGCTAGTGGGATTGGTAGTGGCTTGGAATTCAGGTTAGAACTTCACTATCTTCAACTGGCTTGCTGATTTGTTTGATTTGTTGTACTTCTATTGTTAAAAGTCTTCAAATAGAATTTGCTGGCATGGCTTTGGGTTCATTTATACAGATGGAAAAATAACTGTATTATGTATTACTTGGATTTGGTTTTATTACTCTTTTCAAGATGTGTTTGTCACGTGTTTTTGTTTTTCATTATTACAATAAAATATAAGAAAGAAATGAAGCTGTTCTAGGACATGTTTTACAGTGTACTTTCTGGGAAGCAATAATTTGTGGATTTATTCTAGATTTCTAAAACTGCTCTCATCACCTGATATTTAACATGCTGCAAATGCTTTTTTAGTGGTCTTTGATAGGATGAACTCCTGCCTTTACTGAATGGATGCAGTGCTCCCACTGGGTTTAATGAATCCTTTATTTAACCCATAGAGCTTCGCTGCACATAAACGTTTGCAGAAGTACGATCTTAGGGGTTTGTCTTCATTTCTTGGCCATCCATAATTTCATTGCACTGATAGCCAATTAAAGATTTTCGGGTTGAGTCTCCTGGTTTTTAAGCTGTTTGTTTATGTCTACAGCTTATTTAAACATACGAAGCATGCAACTTCAACTGTTTAAAATTTTTTCTTTATTGTAAAGTTTTTTTGGTCGTCATTACATAATGCTGTATATTTGGTGATATAGACCAAGCTCTCCACCTCTCTGTCTCCATTTAGCTCATGTTTGGCTGTATTTTATATACATTGCTGCCAATTCAACCACAGCTTCACGGTGAAACTCTGTCTTCAACATCCACCGAGTATCACAGATTCTGTGGCATATCTGTGTGCTATTTAGCACATCCCTTTGCCTAAATGGAACTTTTGTTTTGAAGGGTTAACTAAAGGATTCATTGTAACTCACTGTGTTCTTGGCTTTTATGTAATTTGTAACAGATGTTACTTCACTTGGATAAGGTACTAATTTTATAACTCCACTTTTAAATTTGGATTTTATAATATAGAACTTCTAAACCTATTGCAAAGTATCATATATATTTTGTAGCATGTTTTTAACCTTCTTTCAAGATTTTTTTTCCCTCCATCTTGGTATTTAATGGTTGTACCAAATGAGAATTGGTTACTTTTACTCACTGTTGCAGTTTCTCACATGCAAAACTGCTTGCAATATTTAGTTGTGGATACGCCGTTGAGAGGAGGCGTCAAGTATTTAAATAATTGTCTGTGTATTGTTACTATTGACCATCTTAATTTATCTAATATCTTGAAAAGGTAAACCCTTAAAAAAACCCCAACCAAACACAAAAGGCCAATAATGCATGAAAAAACAGACAAAGAGAGATAAGTATATTAATGAAGTTAAAATAATCTTGACTGTAATCCTTACTGCAGATGGATCACCAGAGACAAAAGGAATTCCTCACTTCTGTTCCCGTGGCTTTGCTCAAGGAAGCTCAGATAAGGATGGGCAGCAGTATAAAGCACTAAGATGTGTTTAAATAAGCAGCAAACTGGCAACAGCAATGCAAACAAGCAGGTTTCTGCCTCTGTATTAGTATTTCTAAGACAGAAAGAAGTTTGAAAAACATAAAGAGCTACATATTTAGAATCAAAGGAATATGAATTTGCTTACTTCAATTAGAATGGACTAATCTAAAATAAAGCTAACCAGGTGGTCTCCATGCTTGGATTTTACTGGCATAGGTTGTTTATGTACTTAGTACTGACAAAATAGAAAATTCCTGTGGAACAGGGTGACATTGATCTATCAGGGCTTTAATTTGGGTTAAATGTATTAATAATCAAGTACATTTGGATAATGGACTCAGGTGCCTGGGGATCTAAACCCACTAAATATTTTGCAGTAATTTTTGAAAAAAATTCTATTTATTCTATAATGGTGTACATAAAAGCTGGGGAGAGAGACTTCTGAAGAAAAAAGCCTATTTTGTTATCAAGTATTCCAAAGAGGAAAAATTAATAAGCTGAAGATTTTTTTCCTTTTGAACTGACCATATTCATACTACTATGCTGCTGTATAGCTGAAATTATATTTACTTTATCCCCAAAGATTTGCTTACTGACATCATTGTCACTAATTCTTAAAATTAAAGAGTTAAAATAAATGCAGTGTGATTCTCTGTGGCAATAATCCACTATCACTGGTTTTGTGGAGGTAAGACACAGCTTTGATATTTGTGAAGTTTCAAAAGAAGGTTCTGAATTTAAACACTACATACATTTGGCTCTTGTAAAGTTTGAGTTGACTGTCATCATAACGTGCAGTCTTTGTTGTGCTTGTAGATGGTATTGCTCTATGGCAAAATCCAATTTAGAAAGGTGCAGGAGAGCTGTTAGTGATAATTCTGTCATGGAAGTAACAGAAGAAAACAAAACCACACAGCTTCCCTGACAGCCCTGAGCATTTTCTTAATCTAACTCTTCTTGTTTCCAGAGGCACAAATTGCTCTGGTAATTGTGATAATTTCACGTTCATCAAGTGAGGCAGTAGATATTCAGGTGGTAGCTGTGTGCATCCAGATAAAGCACGGATCGCCATGCTGCAATGTCTTTTGTCCCTGCTGTCCTCTCTCATCAGGGCCATGTTGAGCTTCACTTGAAAGTCAAGTATTTGGTGTGTAGTGAATTGATGCTTTGTTGTCACTGTGGTGGTCCTTTGCCACAGTTTAAAACCGTGCAGTCATGGTTAGCACAAGCTGGGACGTCCTCATAAGGGTCGGATAATTGTGGCCTGGGGTCCTTAATCCCAGCGAGCGCTCTCCCATTGCCACTGCAGCTCTGTGGGAACGCCGTGGTGTTCAGGAGCGCTCCCTTGTGAGAGGGCCATGCTGGTTATTCCTCCTGCTGACGGAGCGGTCGATAACCATCGCGCTCTGCCATGGATGTCTCTGCCCGCATTCCATAACGCTTTAGTCACCTGTCAAAAACTCTGTGCACAATTGTTAGCGTAGAAACATATTATCACACAGGATGATAACATGCGGTGCTTTTATTGGAAGAGCTCTGGAAATCGGGGGTAACGGACCCAAATCCGACTTCAACATGGATTCAGAGTGAACACATTTTATACCCTCTCCATTATATGACAGTTGGTTAATCATACATTAATCATTAGCTTAACATTGTTCTATTGGAAAAACCTCCCCCAAGATTATGTTTACCTGACTATGATTCCCCGTCCTCCTTTCCAAGATTGTTTTCACCCAAGCGTGGCTCCAAGCCCCCTGTTCCCACAGCGTTTCTGTAGGTGGATACACAGGTGGGGGTTCGCATGGTTTAACAGAAACAATATCATATGTTCTAAGCAATCACAAGTAGAAATTCACACCTCCCGTTTCCAAGGCCTACACTGACTAACAATCTCTGAGGCCTGTTCTAGCTAACTGATTCTGGGCCTGCTTTAGCTAACAGATTTTAGAAACATTTAATCCTTATATTATCACAATGGCTGCTGAGTGAGATGGTCTGCACACGGAATCGGGCTGCTAATCACTATTTCCTTATCTTGGAAACTACAATGAGACTTGCCTGTTTAAAAAACCAAAAAGTTTACTCCTGGAATAAGGGATATTAGGAATTTTATATATTAAGGTAAGCAAAAGGGCTTGTAAGAAAAAACCTGTTTGCCTTTGAATGCTTACAAATCCTATGTGAATTAAGATATGTGATTGAGACTTTTTGAAACCACAAAAAAAAATTTGTTAGATATTGTTTTAGGTTGGCAACTGAGTTGTATTTCCTTCTCTAAAATAGGGGAAAGGCTGAGACTAGTAGTAAATGTCCTGTGGCAATAGCAATGAAGAAGCTGTAATTAACATTTCTGAGATCTCAGGTTTTTCCTGCCTTATATTCATTAACACTGTGCTTTATGAAGATCTAATTCTGCTTAAAAATAATTGTAAGAGGTTGGATTGATTAACTTCCTTGCAATAAATTATTCTGTAAGAATGATTGCTGGAAGAGACCTGTGAGCTTCATCATTCCTGTGCTCCTTTCAGATAATTTAATTTCTGATGCTATCTTTCATATTTTAACAAATTTTTCATAGAAGAGTTGCTCACAAGTGCTGTGGATGACATGTAAAGAGATTCTCTATTCCTTAAATGCCAAAATTCTGTTTTCTTCAAACTTCATTTCTGCTAAAAATAAAGTTACTCCTAAATTACCACAAGCTGAACCCAATGTGTTAGAACTAGGTGACAGTAAGACTAGTTGACTAATTTTTTACCAGTGGTGAATAGCTGGGGTTTTTTTTCTTCTGTTTAAACAAAAAAACCCCAAAAACCAAATTATCTACCACTTTTCCTATTCTCCATTTTAGGATATGGCATAAAACCTGGCAGAGTTTTCAGTCCCAGTGGTGTTAGGGACTCCAAGAAAATACACTACCAACTTGAAAGAAAGCTCCTTGGAACTTCATGCTCATTTCTCACCCTTTACATTTTCAAAGTTTTCTTCAACTTCCTATCCAGCTAAGAAGAAAGCATTTTGTATTTTTGGAATTGTATTAGTATTATTTTTTTTTTTTTTGTATTACTAGAATAAGCCTGAGAGAGTTATTATTATGGTCATTATTGCCTTAAGGAATTTGTCTGCATGTACAAGAGTGGGTTACGTTGCAAGCCATTTTCAAGAGGCATTACTAATTTTCAAGTTATTGCTGGAGGTTAAACAATGCCCTAAAAATATCTTACGTAAGCAGTAATGATGGAGAACTCTGATTGGTTTTAAAACTTGCATCACCGTTAGTTTACAGTTTTCAAATGCTCGACATCTTACAAGACCTATGTTGCAACGAAATAAGCACAGAGAGCCATGTTTCTGCTTCAGCACTTACGGCTGAAAACATGAGAATGCTCTATGTTTGGAAATTCTTGGAGTCAAATGCTTGTAATAGTGTTGAGGTATGAAGTTCTCAAGATTATAAAAAAAATTCTGAATTTCAGCTCCACCTTTGCAACTGTGAATATGAAATTTAGTAAAAGTCTTAAACATGATCTTTGTTTAGAGAGTAATTCCTTATTTTTTTTTTACAATATGCTTTCATAACAACATAACTGGCCTTTACTATTTCATAGTTATGCATATGGGAACAGAGTTGGAATCTGTTCAGAAAAACTTAAAAAACAATATAAATTAAAAGCAAATGTTAATCCCTTATAAAAGGATATGTTCAATATTGTAGTTCCAAACGATTGCACTATCTCTTAAGTCTTTCCTGCATCACTTTCCCTTCTTCATAACTTTTAGAAAAAGGTTTGACAAACTTATGTTTAGTTTTGTTTGAAAGCTTTGTGATATTAAAGAAGGAGAAAGAAAAATATTAAGTCGGCAATCATAGGTCTTATGCAATATAGATGGACTTTTTACTTACTAGTTTCCAGTTAGTCTGAAATCTTTATATGTTGGCTACATTTGAGACTGTCAGTTGCAATGTATTTTCCTACCTATCCTGTGACAAAGCGAGACATGGAGAAGTTTTTTTTTTATAAAATTTTATCTTTATTTAGAAGGATGATAAAATAGATCTTAAACAGATTGAACGGCTCCTGTGAAAACTGAAAACAAAATTGGGAAATTACGGAGAAATCATGACAGTCTGAAGAGACTAGGACCTCAGATTGCAAAGGATACAGATCTTTTATCTTCCTCAACTATTACAAAATATAAATAGAGATGTTCAGGTGAAAATAAAATAATTAAAAATATGAATGTCATGTTGTTTGAACTTACTCATCCTTAAATTCTGCAAGTGTTTGAATGAAGAGCGCCAGAACACTTCTAGAATTTGTAGTTGATGTCCTGGGAGATTTTTAGAGTAATTTTACTCCATGAGAAAATATTTTTTTTTTCCTTCCTCCTCCTATGAAGCATTTACTGTGTAACCATGTGTTGTCAAGGAATCTTTAGTCTTGAGGCTTTGTAAAGATTACTACATCTGTGTGTGCCTACATTGTAGTGTGGTAATTCATATTGTATTGTCCTGAATATTCCAGATCTCAGAAAGCTGTATTGGGTCACTTCATTTGTTAACAGAGTAATTAGTACTCAGAAAAATTTTTTTTCCCTCCTTTGTTTTTATGTAAGTGTAAGTATATGCAGTTATCTAAATATTTAATTACTGTATGTTTCAGTGACCTGCAATGCTTAAAGACTGCACTTCTTTAGAAACATAGGTCTACCACTGGTATAATATTTGTCTTAAATTATTGTGCATGAGAACTGTAAAGTTTTGTGCCAAAGGAAAACTTTTTAATAGTTGTTCTTCTTAGGGGTTTTTCATTAAACTCCTTTCAAAATAGCTTATGGGCTTGGTACATTGGGCATTGTTTGGGGGTACTGGGGATATTTGTTTTACACCTATAGCCTGTGAAAAGGTGAGCATCTCCTTCTTTCATGGATAGAAAACAGGAAGAAAACTTATCCTAAAATGAAGGCTCGAGAAGGTAAAAGGCCATGTCAGTTACTTCTCTTTATGCTATTTGTGTTTCTAAAGCATGTAGGAGAGTGTCAGTTGAAATAGTGCAGAGTGAGAGACCACCTGGGAATTTATGAATGACTCAATCCAGAGAGTGGCCTTTGCCTTCGCTTTCTAAGTGGGCTTCAGGTAGTTGCCATACAAGTGTAACTATTTGCCTGCATCTTCAGCAAAATTAATGTGATCTGAACATTGTCCATAATAGGGTACAGGTATCTTGTCAGGAATTCCGAATTGTACTATCCCAGTCAGTGACGATGTTATGGGAAGCACACCAGTGAATGAGCACACCTCATCAGCATCCTAAATTCATCTTCATTCGTTGTTCTTCCCAAATTTTATATTGGACAGGAAAAGAGATTAGATATTTGAAGGCCTCTGATTGGAGGCTGCGTCTGATGGACTGAGGAAGATTTTGCTGTTGGTGCTTGGCTCCTCAGAAGGATGAAGCTGTACGGTGCACACAGTTACTGCTGCCGTGGCTCAGAGACAGCTCACGTAGGCTGTGACGCAGTGTGGTGCTTGTCAGGTGGCTTTGTCATCTGTAGCTCTTGGAACGTGACGCTGATATGGAACTTCACCTTGTGTAGAACAGGAGGTGTGGAAAGCATCAAGGCTTTGGTCAGAGCAACCGAATGCCAACACAAATGCGTCAGGTGCCATGTTGGTGATATCCTCTGACCCAAGTATGTCCTTTTGGTTTGCACTGCTTGGGATTCATTTCTTGGTTCTCCTTCACGTGTTTAGCTGGGCTTTGCTGTTTGTTTATTTTGTTACTTGGCTCTGATTTATGTAGTGTTTGGACTCATGGGTGTCCTGTGGGTTCTCTGCTTTATTTGGAAAGATTACATTTTAAAATCTAAAACAAAAGCTATCAACACATTTTGTTTGAAATGTTTCGTATTTATAGTTCCCTAAAATTCTGTTTTCTTTATCTTCCCAGTCACATGGGAGCTTGGAGGGAACACACATACATCTCTAATGCCAGCATTGCAGATTAAAAATAGTTTTCCTCCACCAAATGCTAACAGCTGGTTGGCTCTCTTTCCCTGCTGAAGATGCATCATGTAGTATTTTTGTTTTCCTGCTGTTGCCAAAATGTTAATGGATCAGGCTCTGCAAGTTTTACTTTGTAAATTCTGTTGTAATACTAATTACACTTTAACTGCATTTCTCTGAGGCTTTTCACAATCCAGTCAAGCATCTATTATCCCATCTTGCAGATAAATAAACAGAAAGTGGTTGGGAGAGGTGCTTTGTGTTGATTTACATGACAGTCAGACAATCAGCGCTTCTGTAAGCCAAGTGTTATTTGGGCAGCGTGGAGACGTAGTGGCACCCCTGAGAACAGCTCTCCTAAGTTGTGCTCCTCCAGGACGAACCCCTGACCTTTGTAGCTTTCCTTTACTTGAAGTACTCCAGTGCAAATACTGTGGAAAATGTCTTACCATATTGACATAATAGCAATTGCCTATTGAAATCACTGCCATCTTCTCTTTCTACCAGTGATGGAAAATGTCTAAACATTCTATTTCAAGAAAGAAGGCATTAATAACAATATTTTTCAAAATATAATTTTTTTAATGCTGTGAGTGGACAATATTATATACAAGGACAACTTATTTCTGACCCACATAGAGTATCGTATAATAGCTTTTCTGTTTTTCCCCATCTTGAAGTGCTCAGCAAAACTATCTTACCATATTAGAACTGAATATGTTACTTTTATTTTATTTTGAAAATTCTTTCATAATGTCTGGCACTTAAAGGGATATTGCCTTCATATACACAATCCATAATGTTTACATTTTGGCATAAAAGCTGAAGAAACTTGTGCAAAACCTGGAGAGAGACAAGAGTTAATAAAATAACAGATGGCAGCTATGGTCCAACGGAAATAATTATATATTGCCTTTTTGATAGCATAAAACCAATGTGTTGTTTTTGATTAATACAGTAGGCTTGCTGGTCATATGGAGATTGGTGTGTGATATAAACCTGGAAGCTGGTTTGTTGTCACATATTATGTGATATGATGGGGATTAATTTCAGGAATGCCTTAAAAATACACTCTAAACAAAATCCTTTCTCCACTGGTTGTACTAGATAGGTTAATCCTGTTGCCATATGGACTTAAAATTGCCTTGGGTATGCAAAAAAAAAAAAATCTAGATAAATGATAACCCATTTAATTCTCTGTGGTTTGTGTTTATGGAAAACAGAATTCCTCAGGATCTTCTAAAGGAAAACAAGAGTGTGCCAAAGGTAATTTCAGTGTTGAGTGTTCACGGATGGTAAAATTATATTTAACAGATGTTTGTAATTTTTGCAGGTAATAGCTCTAGCAGATGCAGCAGAAGAAAATCAAGCCAACATGTTCCTGGCATTTGCAAAGTTGAAAAGTGCCACCCATCTGGTGATTACACTGATTAGTTTGTGGCAGAAGCTCAGCGCTGATCAAGTTGCTATTTTGGAAGCTACGTTTTTGCCATTAGCAGAAGATACACAAGAGCTGGTAAGAACCCGTAAGAGCTGCTTGAAAAATGCTCATTCACAGAGCTTGAAGCCCTTAACTTTCCATATTTCTCCCTGTACTTTGCTGAAGACTGTCCTTTGAAGTTATTTAAGCAGCCTTATTAAGTAGGTGTTTTATGCAAACTACATTGATTTCACAGGAAAGTGGAAAAGTAGGAGTGGATTATAGAGCGTTTCAACAGAAGATATGGGTGGTACCAGTTAAGTTCTGCTTAACCAAGTAGGAGTGTGTCACATAAATTTCGCTGATTTTTACCTTCTGTCCAGTGGTTAGGACAAACAGAATAATACCCCAGTTTTTTGAATAATCTAATATAAGTGCTCTATAACATACATATCCACATTCCAATAGAAATACAAAATACAGACAGGTGCACACAGCAAGCACAGTATATACATTTAATCTATTCAGCATTTGCCATGCTTTGTCCTCAGTGTATTTACAGTGGTTTATATAACGGATGAAAGTTATCTAAACAAAATACTATGAATAGATAATGTCCTTGTATTCCAAACCATGCTCTATGTAGTTCTTCATTCTGTAGATGTCAGACTAATTCTGCTCTGATTTAATGAGTGTGACCAGGTGACATTGTGAGTATAAAATTTGGAGAATGATTTGTGAAAAAAAATAATGCTGTTTTATATCCACACCAAAGGTCCACAGCTAAACACTGCTTTAGTTGAATTAAGGAATATTCTCAACTTAATTGAAAGTTGATCCCCAGTTAGTTTCAACAATTATCTTAAGTACACATTAATTTTAATTTTCGTGCTCTGCACAGCGTTTTTGCAATGTACAGTGAATCCAGATTTTGGTGCATACCCGGAATATTTAGAATGGTTTGTGGTCTTTTAGAAAGCTTGTCCTGGGTTCCAAGTGAATCTAGGATCTTCTGCCATTTCTCTCTGGGGGGCAAAAAGTGTTTTGGCATTTTACATGATATTGGATCATAGCAGGCAAAGCAAAACAGTTTTGTTGAGATTTGTTTTGGATTTAGTCCTCATTTAAACTTGGAAAATCAAGCTTCACAACTGAGGAACGTGCACTTCCATGAATTGAATTCAAAGAAAGTTCCTATGAATCTCATGAAAGCCCAAACAGCCATTTTTTGGCATGACTACTTTTTATTTTGCCATAAGGAATTGGGTTGCTTTGACACAAGTTTTGATAAAATAGGTACAATTTGTTGTGTATCCTGTTGTGCAGGATATTGCTTCAGCATAGATCTTGATGTGGTTTTAACATGGTGGTTAACAATGCTCTATGTTAAAGCTGTAAGACTTCACATAAGTGTTGTAAGGATGTACATCCTGCAGAGCAGTCAGGATGAAAAATGTAAACCAACAATAACTGGAGGTGGAAATAGAAACAAAACCTTTACAAAATACTGAATTATGTGCCATATTGAAGCTGTTATGGTACCACAGAAATCTGAATGTAATTTAAGGAGCATAGGCAGGGAATGGGGAAATCTTCTGACATACCAATGATATTTACAGACAGAAGCTCCTAGCTGGTGTTCAGGTTTCCTTGTAAGCAGTCGAGTGGAACACTGGTGAAAGAAAATACTCTGAAGAATTTTTATTTACTCTTCAAACAGTTCTGCACAATGGCTTGTTGTATTTTTATTTGGAGGGAGTGTGTTAGAAGACAGTTTGGATGCAGTCTACATCTCCAGAACATTTTCTGCCTCGTGAGCATTAAACTATGAAAGTGTTTTCTTTAAAAAAGGGAAATGTTTGGAATACACTGTTAGCATAAAATGAAATGCCTCTTTTACCATAACATCAACATTATTCTCATACGTGCCACTTCATTCAGAACAGATTGTATCTTGTTTTCTAGACCTGGCAATCACTTCAGTTAGATATTTAGCAAAAATGAAAGTGGTGTTCTGTGTTCCCATTGTGTCACCATTTTTTCTGAGGCTGTTAAATGATTTCTGTTGCTACAAACTTTTGTCTAAGAACATATAAAATTTGGGTTTTCTTGTCTACAAAGATATAGTGGAAGAAATACTGCAAGCTTGCATATTTTCTGGGAATAACAGATACTTGGCATCATATTTTGTTTCTGGCAGTAAACTTCTAACTAGTACCTAAATAGCTTTGCTTTGATAAAACTGACTAAAAGGGTTGCTCTTATTCAGTGTTGCAAATACAAGCACCTTCCCCTTTTTCAGTGGTTCTTTCATGAATTCTGCACAGTTGTAGAAGTATAAATCAGAAATTGAATGAGATCTCTCAGGTCTCGGTGAGATAAATGAGCTAATTCTTCTGCTAATGAAGCCACCAAGAAATTGATGGCAAAACTGCGGAAAAGTATTTGCATGGAAGTTAGGTGAGGTTTTGTCCAACCTACTTTGTTACTGTGGGACTAAAATAAAATCTGTATTCAAAATATACAAGTATATATTTTTACTATTCCAGAGCATAGTTCCAGCTGCATGCAAATTATACTTTCTAATATGTACTGGTTTTGAGTTCTATGTTTTTCTATCTGTTGAAATGTATGGTAGAAAAATACTTTAGGGTGCTTTTGGAGACAAAAGAATCCGTGATTTGTTAATAATGTACCAGAGATTTTGTTACACGGTTAATATTTTTCAGGAGAGCTGGTCACTGTTCTGAGAGATTAACATATTTGTTATTAGCTTATAACAGGGAGTGAGAGCAATTTGAAGTACTATAAAGTCTGGAATAATAAAAAACCCCCAAAATTTCTAAGGGGTGTTTTTCAGTGGTTATCCTTTACCCAGCTGAGTTTTCTGGCTAGAAAAAGATATTTGAAAAATGCCGATGTTTTGATAAAGCATATGTTTACAATAGGAAATCCGTTTGGGAAAGGAGGGAATTTGTCCAGGCTAATTTAAAGGGTTCAAAGGGTTCATACTACACGGGGTAGTTTTTCTATAGCAGTTGCATGGCGTCTGGGTTGAGTGATGGCTCATATGCCTGATCATTCAGGCATTAATGCTTTCTTTGTTTAAGACATGACAAAGGGAAAATACGTCTGTCGATAGGAACATTCTGACTTTAAGACTGATGGAGGGCACTTGGCAGTACAGCCATCAACAGCAGCTTTAGTGGAGAGTAGATATTTTCATAGTTCTCCTGATGTTACCCAATAATGACATACAAGTGCTTTATCACTCAGGCTCATCCCCTGCTTGTCACAGTCACGTTACTGTAGTTCATAGTAACAGCCATAAACTGGCCTTGAGGAAGTACATTTCCATCCCTCTTTATTTATGTTTGGGGTCATACCAACCAAGTAAACGTCTCTATTAGACCTTAAGTTTTTATTGAAGTTGTGAATTTGGAAGAAAAATATGCCTGAGGGTGAAATGCGTATTTTAAGTGGCTCTATGATTTACAGTAATTAACTTACATTAGGGACTATAAATTTACCACTTCACAGTGTTGATTAGATAAAGTTGAACAATATACTTGAAGGCAATGATGAAAAAGAAATGGTGTCAGAAAAAACTCATGAAGTGCCTGTGAAAGTCACAGGAGTTACTATCAAAAGCTTTCTGTCAGAAGATGATCTGAATGTAAATCACAAGAAAAAGAAAAGATCATTTGGGAAAGACTAGATAGCCTGCTAGGTTTTATGCATGATAGCAAATGGGTTTTACTGTAGAGTTCTTGAGTAATGTAGAAAATACCGTTTTGTGGAAAGAATTCTTCACTGAGATTAAATTCTCAAAATCAAAGGTAAGGTTATTTCTGTAATTCCAGCAGGAATAATTCTGTCATGACTGGCAGTAGAAAAATTTTTCTCTGAATTTTCCATTGATGTCCAGTACTTTTGAAGCTTTGAGCTAATAATTGCATCTTTGACAGGAGTAATTTTTGTGAACCCTAATTTTTAGAATTTATCGGAAATTGTCACTTTAATTCTTGTGATTAATCCAATTTAGCTCTTGATTGCAGTACCAATCATCTGGAATTAGCTTTTTGTGCCTTATGTTTTCTATATTCCACTTGTCATTATAACCACTTTTTAAATGCAAAGCTCCAACTGTGTACCAGACTGAAATATTTAAAAATAGGCTGAAATATTTTCTTGTTTGCCATAGGCTGGTACAATTTATCTTTAAGTTAAAATTTTTTAAACGTGACAAGAAACCCCACCCCAAACCCAATAAACCAACAAAATCCCACAAAACTACCACAAGGCAGTGGGCAGTGATGTTGGATAACTTGGAACCAGTTTTCTGTATGATTGTATTATTTGTTTTTGGGAACAGACAAGTTAGCAGCAGATACGTTCTATTTATTCCCNTAGCAGCAGATACGTTCTATTTATTCCCCTCCATCTTTTTAGAAACAACGTGGATAATACATCTGCAGATAAATAGTTTTAGAGAGAAAAACACATGAAATTTGTTGCCTTTTTTCCAACTCGGAAAATTACATTAAATGATGTTGACTAACGTTTTTAATGATCAAAACGAATAAATAGCTCTTCCTCCTATTTGAATCAATACCATGTAACAGAACCATTCAGAAAGAGTCTTCTGGTATAGTGAAGCATCAAAGTCTAAAAGAAATGGGGGAAAATGCTAATAAGTTTTAAACCCTTAATCACCAAAATAAAAGGAAGGCGCTTTCAGCTTTTCCCAGTAAACCCCGTAATTTTTCATGAACAAAGCTCAGTCTCAGCCTGAAGTTTAGTTTGGTTCAGGGTAACATAAGATTGTCAAGTGAGGGCAAGAAGGTGAAGAAATGAGATCGCCACTCTTCTCTGGGCAGGGAAAGTCCCATATTGGGGAGAAAGGTTAAAAATGGAGTAGTGGTGCCTGGTTCCTGTCAATGTCCTTTGCTCATGTGTGTCTGTGTGACCCAGCTGGACAATAGGAGAAGTCAGAGCACGGTTTAAGTACCTCGAACATTCTTTTATAGTATGTTTTGATATGGAAATTATCAGTGCTCTGCCTGCTAGCCTGCTTTCAAGAGGACCAGAGTATGCCAGAGATAATTAGAATCATAGAAGCATTAAGGCTGGAGAAGACTTCCAAGATCATGGAGTCCAGCCTTTGCCACATCCAGTCATTTCCTGAACACCTCCAGGGATGGTGACTCCACCGCCTCCCTGGGCAGCCCGTTCCGATGTCCAGCCTGAACCTTCCCTGGTGCAGCTTGAGACTCTGTTGTCTTGTCCTATTTCTGGTTGCCTGGGAGAAGAGACCACCCCCCACCCAGCTACAGCCTCCTTTCAGGGAATTGTAGAGCGTGGTAAGGTCTCCCCTGAACATCCTTTCCTCCAGGCAAAACAACCCCAGCTCTCTCGGTTGCTCTTAATATGTGAGTAGGTGGACAGAAGGACACGTGGTTGAAAAGCTACTGAGTTACTGCAACTGTTTCTACTTTTATTTGTGATCCTTAAAAGCAGAGTTTCAAACTGATTGATTATTTGACAATGTTGGAGTGTCTAAAACCAAAACATCAAATATTAAGCAACTTGGATGAAAGATGGAATGTGAAGACCAAAGAAGGGGTCTTTCTTACCACTAGTGTAGGCCCTATCACAGTTCCTTTAAGTGTCTGGTAATCATTTTCTTCCTGCAGGTAATTTTATTTGCTGAGAAGACAGTGGGTTATGGCAAAAATAGCGAGTTGAAGACAAATTGCACCACTATCTACTGATCTTTGTTTGTAGCTAAATTCATGTGATTTCTCACAGTGAATTCTCTGGGTAGAATAGAAAAGTGCCAATATTCTGTTGGTCTGAGAAAGAAAGGCTTAATGTGGTCTGTTGGAAACTTTTATGGATTAATGAAAATCTATAATATATCTTTATCTAGTGCTTTCCACTTCAAAAGACAACCAGAAGAAGCTATGCCCAATTGCATTTTCAATTTTTTTTTTCGTTTGCTGTTTTTGTGGTGTTTGATAAGAAGGGACTATAGGATTTTAATTTTTTTAACAGGCTTGCTTCTGGTGCTTGGCAATAGTAATGGTTTTCAAAAAAAATAAAGCTTTCTCTATTTCTTCCAGATGGCATAAAATTGATTTAAATAAAATGATGCAGAAATAGGTTTGGTATGCATTATGAATTGTAAAAGTTCAAAGGATAGAAAGAATTGTTGTATTCTTGTCTTGTTTAATTGTATTCCCTCAAAATTGTATCAAGCTCATAACAAGCATTCAGCCTTGGTAAAAACCTTATTCTAATGGTTAGATGTATTTTAATTAAAAAGTTTTGAGAAGTACTTCTGACTTGAGCATTCATCTTATTTTTTCTGCTGGTATTGGAGATCCTGAAGGTAATCTTCAGTGTGCTGTCTCTGTTGTAAGCAGAGGCCCACTTAGGGATCTTATTTCTTGGTGTAAATTAGTCCAGGCAGAACTGTGTTCTCTTTGATTAGTTTGCTTCCAGCATACATCACCTCCTTTTAAAGTAATTTGGATGCCCTGCATAGTACTGCAGTTATCCCAAGAGATGTACCCTTTGTTTGATAAATTAAATAAGCTTCTGTTATCAGACATCTTTCTTTATGTAATATTGTGATGGGGACCTCTAAACTTTCTCTTTGTTGGGGTGATCTGTCTAGTTCAGGTACAAAGAGCTGTTTTAGTGTAGCAGTAATTACTGAGTATGTGGTGCATACCAGGAGCTCGGATCAGTTGTCATCTAAAGTGCTTAATGACAAAAGTGATGCATTACAGTGACTGCAGCAGCGCTGTTCAGCAAAGGGCCCTAACACTCAATGTACATAATTAGTGGCTCTTTCTTTAGCTTTTCTTTTTTCTTTTAAAGAAGTTTATTGTCAGTGGAGAATTAGCTTGATACTGTGTCCTAATTGGAAGATCCTCAGACTCTTGCTATGCAGCCTTCCAGTAAAAGGGTTTACAAGAAGGATAGAGAGGGATTTTTCGCAAGGACATGTAGTGTTTGGTCAAGGGGGAGTGGCCTTAAATTGAAGGAGAGTAGATTTAGATTAGATAATAGGAAAAAATTCTTTGCTGTAAGGGTGGTGATGCACTTTAACAGGTTCTGTACCATCCATCCGTGGAGGTGTTCAAGGCCAGCTTGGATGGGGCTTTGAGCAACCTGGTCTAGTGGAAGGTGTCCCTGCCTATGGAACTGGAAGTCCCTTCCAACCCAAACCATTCTATGATTCTGTGTATTGATCAGTATTGCACTAGTATATTAGAAATATCATGTGATTTAGGATTGATTGTAAAATTCTGATGAAATTGCTTATATACTGAAACAACAAATCTGTTTCAGCATCATTAGAGTGTGACCTTTATGTTACATAACAGGACAGGGTTTATAGAATTAAAAGTTGCATATTTATTGTTGGTTTTCCTTCTGATTGTCTGGCATTGGTTCACAGCTAGGATACTTTTATTATAAATACTGTAGTGCTATGTTAGTAGCATTGTATCTAACCATATATCATTGCATTTTCTGGGAAAATTATTTACTCCCAATAGCTTTATTAAGCTCTCTGTTTATATTGAACACGTGGCAATGGTGTGCAGCTAAATTCATCATTTCCCTTAGATCTTATGGTCAGAAATGTTTCTGAGAGGGTATATCAAGAGCTAATCTCCAAGATAATCTTTGTTTTTTGGGGGGAACCAGTTGTGGTGAGACTGCTTTTGGTTCTGAAGTTGTTGATGGTTGTTCTTGGTTCTAAGTTGCAATCATATCGCATTTCTTGGTCATTACTAGATAACCTATTCACATGTTGTGCTGCTGGAATTTACAGAGATGTCATGTCACATAGATAGAGATAGGTAGATAGGGGTATGATACAGAAAATGTCATATGAAGTTTTCATCTTGTTACAAGATCACAGTAAAAAACTCACTCTTTTACCATGATTTTCAGAGTCCTCATTTTTTCAGATGGAATTTTTTTTCTCTTAGTTAATGGCAAGATGCTTTGTCTTAATTCATAGATTAAGAATGATATACCAGTATTCTGTCATATTTGCACAGGTAGTGAGAGACTCACTTTATATTAAAATAGGCCAGATTAAAGGGACATAAATAGATCATGTCATTCATCATCTCCTGGCTTTTTCAATGAAGTCAAAGTTTGATAAAGCCAAAAATATGGTTTAGATACCTCAAAAGTAAAACAGTTTATAAGTTGAATCTGTACGAACAGTGGAGGAGTTAATGGAACTTTGCTTAAGATACTGTCTTCAGAGAAAAAAACCCACAAAAAACCTGCTAGCATAAATTTGAAAGTTGGCTATCCAAGTAAACATGCAAGTCCAGTTATCACTATCCTCTTTGTCCTCACCTGTGCATCTTGGGAGACTAGAAATTCCACAATTTGAAGCAACAGGATTGAGTTTAATGTAGTGGGTGGTGTAGATCTAAAGTAATGTGAGGACTTAAATAGGAAACAAACTTTATGACAAGTTTATTTCCCCAGATCTAAAATATTTGAGTGTGTGGTTCCATATTTCACAGGTTTTGGAAACACAATCTCATTTGTCAGTGTTTCATAGCATATTGTATTGGTAACCTAAAAAGAGATATCATAATGAAAGATGAAAAGTTCCTCTCCAAGAATATCAGTAATATAAAAGTGGAATATGGGCTGAGATGTAATGAGAAGTTTCAATAATCTTTTTTTAGCATATGTTTTGTCTATTTTTTTTCCTCCAGGCTGGGGACAACAAGGTTAGATTCCTCTTCCCCATCTCCCCCAAAATTATCTCGCTGGACCTAATTGTAGAGTTCATGTATGGCAGACCTACTGCCGGATGTGTAGCATTCTTCAGCAAGATGCACAACTCCCGGTGTGTTTTCTTGCCTGCAGTCAGCTTTGACAACATCTGCAAGACCCAAACAGCCCCTCAGTTGACTTAACTAACTGGTGAAAAGTTATTGAGGAAAAGAAAGATGAAGTGTTAGATGATTTCAGTGCTAAAAATCAAAACAACAGACTTCTGAAGCTGGCAACAAAAGAAGTCAAGCCGCTCCATTCATGTAGTGCTTACAAGAGTTTCTTTCATCAGTTCCCAGAATGGTCATAAGAAGTCAAGCTAAAAGGAAAATTAAGATGAAAAAAATCTCTCAAAAATTCAGGATTCAGGAATAGCGTCTACAGAAACCCATGAAGTGGGAAGTGAACTATTCCAGACAGGCTGCATTTATATTACAACATATTGGCATAACTAAATGAATAAGTGTGGAATTATATAGTTAGAATTTATCTGTTGAAAAAATGTGCCCTTTTCGCTGCCTCTTACCCACTCTTAAAAGACCACTGTTGTCCAGAAAAAAACCCAACAAACTGTCTTTTAGGAAACACTCGGTGTTGCTCCAATTTTGAGATATGAGACAATTTGAAAGAAGAGTTGAGTAACACAGACCCATTACTTGTCAAGGAGAAGCCTGCTGATCTAATTCTAATCTAATTTTAACTTGTTTTTTTAAGTTTTTCTGTGCAAATGAAGAACATCCAGTGCGAAAGGATGCAGCCCATATGGAAATTTGGCTGCATTATACGGAGGTTAAATTTTAATGGGGGAGCTAATGAAACCCTCATCTATATTTGTCCTGGTGTATAATTTTTTTGTGAAGCATGCACTTTCCTGAGAGTAAATTACTAATCTCAAAAGCATGGAAGCTAAACAGTGTTAGAAGTATTGACTGTGATGATCCGCACCCGGAGTTTTGCTTTCCTACAGGTGATACACCTTTTAATCATGTTACCAGTTTTTCATTTATACAGAAAACCCTACAACTGCCGATAACCATAACTTGTTCCTGTGAGCAGAATTGGACTTGAAAAATAAACTAAAATCTCAAAAGATAGAGGCCATCATCTTCATGCATGCAGCTTTCAGAACCTTTGTTTAGTGATGTTCACTTTGCTAGATTTCTAAAACACCTACTGCTTTCAATATTGCTCTTCTACATTTTGATTTTTCCAGAAGATTAGTTTAGGAGAACCATTCCTAAAAGAAAAATATTGCCTATTCTATAAGATAGTTTAAAAACCACTATTTCGATTACTAAGCCGTATGCATTTTTAACTTTCCATGTCTGAAGGCACGATAGAAGGAGAGTTTGGCAAATCTTGATCTAAAGTTAAATGTCCATAGAATACAATCCTCCAAAACCTATATTTATATTTAACACAGAAGTGTTTGATGGTTTGTGAATTGAGCTTCAGAACACAAAAATACCAGAGAAACTTTTAAATGGCAAGTGTACTTTTCAGGAAAGAATCTGTCATAGAGATTTTTCTCAGGTGAAATTGCCATAGGCTATCAATATATGTTTACCAAGTAGGACTCTAAATGAGAAGTTCTTGTAGAGTCGTTTATGCTGCTGGAGTTCCTATCAAATAAATATTTTTACATTAACCAGATAAAGTTGCTGTTTCTGTTATGACTGCCAATTAAAGCACAGCTGTGCAGGAATTACAAGCGAGTCTGTGACAGACTTCTAAATGAACCCACTTTATTCACAAAGGATTTTTGCTAAGTATGATTTTTGCAGTCTATTAACCTCAAAATCTGAGAGATTAATATTTGCATTAGATGTTCTGAAGTAGTTAAAAAATAGTTGCTGGCATAAATACTTAGTATTAAATAACTGTACAGGTCTGTTTTGCTATACTGGGACCAGTTTGATAAATATTGTAAAGAGATCTCATGTGCTTTCCTGTACAAGTCTTGCTTCCTTTCTGTGGTCTTTTATTGGTTGTTCTTCACAGACTGTTCAAGCTTTTACCTTAAATATCTGGTGTGTCAGGATCTCTACAGAGCTTGATTGCTCATATTTTGATCAGAGTTATCAAGACGTTACCTTGTACTTCTCTGGGTTTGGCATTTTCTTTTGTCCCTCGTTTGGCTTTTGTTTCTTATGTTTTAAGTGAATTGTAATTTGTTTGGAGTAGGTAAATTTGCTAAGTCCAAACCCTTAATAAGATTTAAATGTCTGTAATGCCTATAATGTAGCTCTTCACAATAAGTTGACTTCAGAGTACCATTTCACAAATAAGAATGGTTTCCATGATTTAAAATTAAATGGATTAATCTGCTGTTTTGAACTATTCTTCTAGGACTATGTATCATACTAATTTTCTTTATTTTCATTACTCTGTCTCTTACTTTGTCTGGGATGTTCAAGTATATCCTCACTTTGATACTGTTTTCATCAGTCTGCAAATTCCTATTAGAACTGAATTTCTTTAAATGGCAGTAGAAATCAAAATCAGATCAGTCTAATATTATGGACATTATGCATCATAAATTATTTAAAGAAAGATATGACTAGAGAGAGCAGGTTTATAATAAGAATTTCACTTGTGATTTTTCTGCTGTGTGCTCAATACAAATGTCCTTCTAAGGCACTTAATAGATTTGGAATGTATTTAAGCTTGAGTAATTTGTCTGGATTTTCATCAGACTTGAATTCACTGGTCTGTAGGATTTTGCCAGTTCCCTGTTTTTTAGTTATCCCGGGGCAGGTTTTTGTTATTTATATATGTGGAGGTGCTTTTGCTTTGTGGATTTTTGTTGTTGTTGGTTTTGGTTTGTTTTTTTGGTTTTTTTTTTTTTTTTTTTTAATGAAAAAGTGAATTGTAGAAGATTCCAGATAATCTTTGACTGGTGTTTCTAAAGCATTATGTTAAAGAAAACTGGGCTTATATTGTTACAAGGATAATTCTTCAACCACAAATAATTTTTTCTTAGGAAATCTTTTCTTAAAAATTATACTGTCTCTTGACACTGTTCAAATGTAATACATTAAGACTTCAGTAATATTTTGCTGCATTTTCTTCTGAGTGCTAAATAGATATTGAGTCAATTGGGTTGCCTTTTTCTTTTCTTTTATTCTGATTCTTTTTAAAAGATCTCCTAAAGACGTTATCAATTCCTTTTCAGCAGTAATTTTTCAGAGACACTAGGCAAGTTTGTCTTTTTCATTTCTGACTGCACAGGCAAATGTCTCATGCCTACTTTAAAACTTCTGTGGCTGTTATCTCCTCTTTGAGACAAACAAATCAGTTAGAAATATAGAATATGCTTGAAGAATATGGGTTTGGAACACTGGTAACACAGTGAATTCCTGGCCAAATTTGCTGAAGGTCTGTGCCTGTGTGGGAGACTACCAGTTCAGTAGCCATGGATTAGTGGATTATTGGTTTGTATGTGTAACAGATAATTTTTTTTAATCGCTGTAAAAGCGAAGTGCTGAGAGACACATGGCTGGTGTTTCTTGTGAATTAGCATATACAATGCCTTCAGATACAGAAACCTCTTCTTTGGTGGTTGAGATAAGCATAAATGCCAAGATTCTCATTTGTATTGTGAACTTTCGAGTATTCTAGCATTTCTTGAAAGCTGATGAAATCACTATTGTGTCTAAAATAGAGAAATAAGATATAGCCAGGCAAATTCCTGAGTTAACAGCTGTAACAGTTCCCATAATTTGGCTGGCACCAATTTTGCATAGTTTATGCCGTATATTTCACATTGCATTTGAATTCTTTCAGAACTGCCTTGATTGTCACCCCAGGATAAATTACATCACCGGCAGCTTGGAAAATGGCTGTTGCCTTAGGAATATTATTAATAAAGATTAATGCTTTCAATGTAAAAGATACACAATCAAATACCTGTCGGGCTTATGCACACAACTTAGGAATCTTGTTCCAGTTTGACTGATAAGGTATTAGAATGATTTATTTGCACTTAAGACAAATAGTATTCATTTGTAGATCTCTGAATTATACTAACTGTATAAATGCGTTAAGAAGCTACACTGTATGAGTAAACCTCCCAAATCTGACAACAGACCCTATCTCAGACTTCTCCCTACATATATTTGCTCTATGCACCTTAACAACAATATGGAAATCTTTCTCTCAGCTCCTGCCCCTATCTAGTTGACCTTGTTTTTGACCAGCTGAACTCTTGGGGAGTGGAATCTTGCAGCCCAGTGTCAGGCTACAAACAAGGTGTCTGGATGAAGCCTTATGCCACAGTGAGATTGAATGTATAATTATGGTCACACTCAGATGTGCCATGACACCTGAGGATCCTTCGTGGTAATTTTTGTGGAATACAAGTGATATGTACCAATATAATATTAGCCATGCTGGTATCACAAGTCTACGTTTGGTCTTCAGACTCCTGCAGTGGATTTGAATTGGTTAAAAGAAAGTGCCAATCTCTACCTATTACCTAAAAGAGAAAAATAGTAACGTGTATATGCAAAATATGAAGCCCAGCCTTTCCCAGTGAAAAAGTAAAATTGATGAATTAAGTATTTTTCATGTCTATTTCAATTAAATGGAGAATTTGGATGGCTTAATAATGCCTCTTTCTGAGACTGACATTTATTGTTGCAATCACGGCAATGCTTGCTGATCATAGAATGACGGGTTACTGGCATCACACAGCTCTTGAAGGTGTTCCTTTCAATCCTCAAATATGCAGAATACTACACAGAAAGCCATTAGTGAATGTTACAACTGTGTAGAATCATTCTGCAGTGTGAGCTCTAGAGGAGAATACTTTTATTTTCAAACATCTTTCAGCTTTTTTAACATGTGAAGAATTTTTCTTGGTCCTTCAATTCTCCCCTTGCACCAATAAAAATTGCTGACAAATGCAGTCTTATTTGCAGCTGTTAATTCTTACTTGTACAAAATCATCTCAACTGGTTTCCATCAAGTTCTTTTTTCATTTAGAGGTAGCTTTTGTGTACTCTTTCATTAATCATAAAGGCTCCTTTGGATTTGACTGGACTTACTAGGTCAACAGACCTTGAATTGGAGAAGATAGTTTTATGGTCTACTGAGAAACCAGTTTTACATGGAAATGAAATACAAGAACAAGGGTTGGAAAATGTTAAGGCTGTGGTACAAAGTAAAACATACCTGTGTGAGCCAAGGACAGAATACTAGCCACTTTTAATTTCCTGACTTTTGTTAGCTTGTAATTCAGTGCTTTTATTTAAATGCTTTTGCCTGCATTTTTACAACTTATTTGGAGGAACATATTGGCCAGCTTCTCAGCTACTGTATGCTGACAACAGTTAATCATGTGTTTCTTTGTCTTTTAGTGAAACTCAAGATTCTTATGTTTATGTTGTCTTATTTTTCATGATTTGTAGTATAATTAGGAGTGGCTGGCTTGGCTGTTTTTGGTGCTTTGTACATATTAAGTTTCATTGCCCAGTATGTGGGAATGTAGACAGCATTTACCAGCTCATTAACCTCTTTAAATTAGCTGCAGAACGGATGATTTCCTGTCACCATCACAGGTCAGTGGATGCATTGCACACTAATGGACTCTGTCCTGGGGTGATTTT